>PITA01011870.1:0-64683 GCA_004023965.1 Spilogale gracilis
GGGGGGCATGGGGCGCCGTGGGGTGCATGGGGGACTGTGGGGGCCGTGGGGGGCCGTGGGGGCTGTGCTGACGTTTTCTTTTGCTCTGCTTTGTATTGGAGATATCAACCACACGGCCTGCAGCGTTTACGGTTCGATGAGCCAAGGGGGCAGCTGGGGACCTGGGCACCCCAGGAAGGGGGTCCCTCCGTCCCCCATGTCCACTGACGGGGGGTGGTGCAGGGTGGGTGGCAAGGCAGGTGTGGCCTGCGGCTCGGTAGAGGTCTCTTCCGGCAAAGAGGAAGGTTAAAGGCAACCGTTTGCTTTGCTGGCGGGGTGGGGACCCGGAGAGGGGTGACCCTTCAGGTGAACCTCCTGTCTAGCTCACAGACAGCTGATGGCTTCTCGGGAACTGCCAGGACACAGCGGGGCCCCCATCCCTCCGGAACCGAGGGCCCAAGTGCCGTCTGTTGTCCAAAACACACGTGCAGCCCGGAAATTCTCCAGTTTCGCGGCTGTGTCTGGACCTCGTAGCTCCTGAGATCCCTGTGAAAGGACATCCTTCCAAGAAGCCACAACGTGACAAAAATCTCAAACCTCATTTGCATCCTCTTCCACCCAAACGTGAGAAGAAAAAGAGGCCGTCAGAGGCGGGCCGCTGGAGGGGACATCGGGCTCGGTTGGGCAGGAGGTGGCCTGGCGGGCCTGGAGATGGCTTCCCTCGCGGTCCACCACCCACCCAGCCGTCTGCTGTGGACTGTTGACGGAAACGTCCCGGGATCTGAATTCTGTGAGAATCCAGCAATGTCTCCACCAACCTCGGCAGAAAAGCCCGGGACAGAGGGTCTTCTCAGGGCTGCTTATGACGCAAGGACCCCTCGTGTGTTGGCAGAGCACAGTGTCTCACGTCGTGTCCCATGCCATGAGACCTGTGGCCGTGGGCCCGGCAGCCAGCTGTCACCCTCCGGCTACTTCTCCCCTCCATCCCTGCCCCACCCCTCCCCAGGGCACAAGGAGCCCGAGGCCAGCACCTAGAATGGGGCTCTTTTCCCGGGGAGAGCTCTAGCGCCGACTTGCAGTGTCCCCGGGGCCTTGACCAGGACGCCGGCCAGCAGCCTTCTGCGGGGCCCAGCTATGATCCAGCCTGCTGTCGCCCATCACAGCAGCCTCTGAGACTCAGGAGAAACGCACCTGACCGCAGGGAGGCAGGCCAGACTGTGCCAGTTTGCCAGTCCTGGTCTAAAGGAGCGGCCCGGTCAGTGCCGGTGGAGGCCCTACACGCGGCCAGGGGCTCACAGTCAAGTGCAGGGATGGGGCCCCATTCTCGCACGATGCCAGCTTTAGAACACCCCTCTGACAGCGCCCGTGGCCTTGGCGCGAGCCCCAGGATTTCAGGGAGATGATGTTTTTGGAGAGAATGTCTGCTTCCCCTCTAGAATATTTACATACATGGGAAATGCTGACTTAAGTAGGGGGTAGTTGTGTGTTTCCCAGCAATCACACTTTGGAAGCTGGCTTTCAGGGTGTGTCATTGATATGATAAATGAATCAGCGGGATGGGGAGTGTACGTGATTTTAAATGTTTCGATTCTGCTGTATTTTTCATTATGTTGTTGAAACACTAAATTGGGTGGTAAAGTAAGGAAGCCTCATCTTCAACACCAGGCCCTCGGGAAAGAATCGACCTGAAGGTTACTTCTACTGAAGAAATAATTTCAAAATGATCATCTCGAGCGGGGGACTGAACAAAAATAATTGAAAATACAAGTAGAGCAATACACTGTTTTAAGAGACAGTGAACCTTCTAGAAAAGAGCCTATGCCCCCAAAGAAGGGAGGGGAAACCACCAGATCCCGACCTCCAAGGGATCGCTGAGGACCTGTTTCTCTGCAGTGGGGCTGGGAACCCACGAGACACCAAGAGTCCAGGTCTCCGGCACCTCCTTCTGAGGATGTGGGGGGGTCCCCAACAACCCCAGTGGAGCCCCACGAGCAAGTTCTGCGTGGCTACCAGTAGCTAGGAAGACTTCCAAGGCAACTCTTCTGACCCATAGCTATCCCTACCATCCATGGGGGAGCCCAAGAACCAGAAAGCCAAGATGGAACGGTGGCCACCACCCAGCCCTGCCCCCAGAGCTGGGGCCCTGAGGAGGGACGGAGCCGTCTGCTCTCACCCTCGCCTGTGGACAGACCACCAGTCCCATCCCCTGCCGAGCCCGGCGCAGGACAGCTGACAGTGAGCCTCCCCGAGCCACGCTGTGCCACTTCCACGCAACGGGCAGGGTGTTCCCTCTTCCCATGAGCTTATATTCACATCCTGACAGCATCAATAGAAACAGATCGGCCAGAATAAGTCACATATTCTTGTATCACTCAAGGGGGGAAAGTGAATACGCCCTCCCATCCTTTGCCTTTTTTAAAGTGAAAAAAAAATACAATAGAATCCACAAAGAAAGATCCCCATTAAAATGTTCCCAGGCTCTTAAACACCCCCATTTAGATTCTGGGTAATCGGCTGCATTGTCCTGCCCCTGGGAGGGGCCGCGGGCTGGTGGGTGCTGTTCAGAACCATTTGTGTCGTATAAGTGCCCGTGATTAGGTTTTTAATAGACCGTTCCGATTCTGTTTTCTGGGTTTGAATAGATGTTTGAACGTGGCTGGCGTGGACCTAAAAGGGACCCAGGTAATGTCGTCGTGGGGGACGCCCTTCTAATTCCTTTGACATATCTCATCAGAGGAGACTGGCTGTAGGAGCAGGGCCGGATCGTGGGGAAAGAGGGAGGACTACTGAATTTAATTGGTCCCATTTGCCATTCAAGACCGACTTTGCCCACTTCTGTCTATGAGTCATTTTCAGACTTGCCTATGGGACCAAGTACGCCCTCAGCTTGGCTTCGGGCTCCTGGGGAGACATCTCATGCTGAGCTCACACCCAAGGGCAGGCCTGGGGGGGCTCAAGGTCCATCCCTAGAATCTGGGTGGCCTCTTGGCCAGGATGACAGCTCACGAGAAGCCATGATTTCCAGAAAGCAGGCACCGCCGCTTCCCATCGGTCTTTCCGCCTGTGATACTTGGGGAGGGGTGGGTATGAGAGGAAGGAAAGGCCCATTGGGTTCTAGTTGTAGGACCTGGGCCTCACCCCATTCAACCAACTAGACAATGCCCGAGCTCTGTGTCCCCTGGGAAGAAAAAAAATCCTAGGAGGCAGAACCATTACAACAAGCTATTTGGAGGAAAAGCACACCCCTGATCTCTCTAGAGACAGAACAAAGGTGCGGACACAGGCTGGCCCTAGCCTATAGTTTTATATACACAGACCTGGGCCTTCTGGGGAAGGGGCCAGCATGGCCTATATGGGGCATCCAAACACAACGCCATCTGCACTAGAAGCCTTCTGCCAATGACCATTTCTGTATGTCAAAGAGCAGCGAGCCGTGCTCCTTCTGGGGATTGGAAGGTATTCACTTAGCTCTGGCCCCGTTGAGAGTTGAGCTATTTGCAGGAGCTGATCTCAAAACACGAGGCCCGCTATGGAAGGCAATGAGTCACAGAGCTTCTCTAGACTGATGTGTCCCCAAGGAGGAAGCAGGATGGGCTCAGAGAGACTGAGTCAGTGGCAGGGGAGTCACTAAATATACCCGGCCAGCTCCCTCCTGGCCACCGCCAGAGCCTCGCCAAGTGCCTACTGTGTGCGGAGTTCTCCAGGATGCTGAGATGGGCAAGTTAGTGTGGCCTCTGTCCTGGGAAATGAGATGCTCCCATGGAGCTGAGGGCAGCCATACGGTCATGCTGGACCTTGGACAATTGGCAACTCTCATTTCTAGCAAGGCACGGCAGCTAGGAAGAGGGTGTGGACTTCCTTGAGTGGAACCCACAGAGGAACAAGAAGGAACGGGTCCAGAGAGTGACAAGGGGAGATGAGGAAAGAAAGAGCCGTTGGGCAGAGCGCAAAGCCTTATGGAATATGGTGAGGGCGAGTGTTAGGTGTCCGGAAACACGATACCCACTCGTCTCCTGAACATTCCCCAAGCATCCGTGTCGGCCCGGCTCCGACAAGCAGCCACACCGAACTGTGAACACCGTTGTCATCTACGGGAAGAGAAAGGAATGGTGTGGACAAGGTAGTTATGGCCCACTGCACACTGCACTATCATGGGGCAGGGACTGTGAAAGCCCCCCAGAGGGGCCTGATGTGGGAGAGGTGTTCTTGTGTTCTGCTGCCTTTGTAACTCCGGAAAGGATATTCCTTATATCTCATTTGGAAAGTATAGGAAGCCGAGAGTGTCAAGGCAGGTCAGGAAAACTGCTTCATCCCTCCTTCCTTCCATCCATCCATCCATCCAATAATCCACTCATCTATCCAACCAACTATCTATCCGTTCCTTTATCCAACAACCTATTCATCCATCTATCTACTCACTCACCTACCATCCATCCATCCGTCTATCCATCCATCCATCCAACCATCATCCATCCATCCAGTAATCCACTCATCCATCCATCCATCCATCCATCCACCCACTCATCCATCCATCCACTCACTCATCCAACCATCCATCCATCCATCCATCCATCCATCCATCCATCCAACCATCTATCCATTCATGCATCCAACAACTCATTCATCCATCTATCTACTCACTCACCTACCATCCATCCATCCATCCATCCATCCATCAGTGGAGACATTCAGTGAGCCCCAGCTGAACACTAGTCCTTGGCAAGGCTCCGGAGAAGTCTCAGTTGTTCTTGGTCAGCATCCTCAGTTAGAAGAGAGGTGAGAAGGATGAGTCCGGCCAGGAGGTGAAGCACTGATCCCCATGGATCTGAGCTAGGCAGCCAGTACTCATCATCTAGGATGTCCAACCCTTTCTTGCTGTGCAACGTTGGGCTGGTTACTAAACTGCTCTGTGTAAACTTTCCTCATCTGCAGAGGTGACTACAATGGTGGCCGCCCCTTGCGGGGGGTTGGTATGTGACTCAGTGTGACTCTCATAACTCAGTGGGGAGGCTTAGCAGCGGCCAGCGGCGAGAGCAGTGATGACTACAGTGCCCGTCATCCGCACAGTGGCGGTATCTGGAGGGACACATCACCTCCTCATGACCAAGCGTGGTGGGAAGAGCCCAGAGGGCTGCCTCTGTAGAGGACGTCTAGAGAGGAAGGGGCGGGGAGACTCTGAAGCTCTCTGCACCCAGCCACGTCTCGTTCTCTGAGTGGCACATCTGAAAGCTACTAGCCCTGGGTGCAGCCTGCACAGTAGCTGTCCCCAGAGACAGGGATGACCAAAAGGGTGTGGGGACAAGGCCCTGGACTCCGAGCACTCCCCCGGGCTCATGGAGTAGAGGACACAGGAGTCCCAGACAAGGCGACAGAGCTGGGTGACGGGGTCCTTGGTGGACGTCTCAGCCTGGCTTCCACACCTGGAGCTTTATTCCAACGAGAGAAATGTCCCAGGGAACATGCTGGCTGGGCTTGTCTCCAGCCCCCAGTTTGCAGCAGCTCAGGTGCAGGGAGAACTCCTCCTGCACCTGCTGGGGGGACCTGTTCACAAGTTCTGCAGTTCGTCACCATCTGTGTGGCCAGAGAACGGCCATGAATGTGACACCTTTTGGGGCCTCGCATCAGCGTGACGGTGGGACCGCTTCCTGTGGGCGGAGCCCGGGCTCCCACCTGCCCCTGGGCAAGGCGCTGCCACAGGCCTTTGGTTTGTTTTTTTTTTTTTTCCAATCTTTTTTATGATCAAGAACAAAAAAAAAGTGTCTCACTTGAGAATGTCACAGCTGAGTCTGTGGTAATAATGCCGCCCGGAGGCGCAGAGACTTCTGCTCCTGACCCAACTTCAAATCAAGTTAGGGTTGGAAAAAACGTTTGGGCTGTTAGCATCTCAACCACATCAGCCCGCGGGGCAGGGGCAGGCTGGCAGGGGCGGGGAGGGGCGCGCGGAACCCGCCCGCTGGGGGGCTTCGCGGACCAGCCAGGACCTGGGCGGCTTCTCGGCGCTGGTAGCCCTCACCTGCCCACACTTGCGGTGTGTTGGCAAGCCAGTGGCTGTCCGCGGCTCTGCCCAGCCCTGGGCATCAGACCCCCTGTCCGCCCCCAGGCCCAGCCACTGCAGCTGACGGAAATCTCCCCACGCCAAGAGGAGAACCCCCAGGGGCCGGGGCAGAGTAGGGCTGGGACCCTCTGTCCTGGGGTTCCCTGGGGGTCCTGGAGGGACCCTGCCCCTTCACGTGGACGCCCAGCTCTCGGTTCCCAGCCGTCCCTGCCCCGGGTGGGGGTGCACACAGGCAGAGAGCATTTGCCCCCAGATTGCACCCGGATCATCTGAGGTCAGAAACTTCTGGTACCCGCTCTGCCGAGTAGCACCCGTGTGGCACCAGCTCTCCCCGCAGAGGGTCAGAAGGAGGGGAGGCCCGGGGCCTGAGGTTGCCTGCTTTCCTGGGCAGGTTCAGGCCACGCGGCGGGGGACCCACTCACTTCCCAGTGGCAGCAGTAGGCACCTGGGGCTCCCCCCGGGGAGGTGAGAGCTGCTGGGCATCAGGTGTAAGAACGCCCTCCGTCCAGCCGTGGCGGGGGGGGGAGGTTTCAGTGCCGGCTGCCAAGTGTGTGTCCCCACGGGGACATGAGGCCAGTCCTAGGGGGGTTGTGCTGTGGATCGTTCACAGGGAAAGGACAGGGCAGGACCCGGGCCCCGACACCCTGGGCACTGGGAGCCACACGTCAACCCAGTTGTTTTTCCTGGGAAGTGTCGGTGGAGTTTGATCCGCTCCGGTGTCCGCCTGGAGTTGGCTGGGAAGAAAGGATGTCACCACGGACAGAGGCTTGCCCCGGGGACACGCGAGCCTCCCTGCAGGGATGTGGAGGGTGTCAGCACTGGCCTCAGCCATCAGGAGCTCTGGCGCCAGACCCCGGGGTCCCTGAGGGCTCCCCGGAGGAGTCTGGGCCAGTTCCTCATCACTGCACCTGCCTCGATGTCCCCTCTCACTTCCTCTCCACCCTGCTCCCAGTGGAAACCAGGCGGTCACACACAGGGTGCTCACCTTCTGGAGAAACTGTCCATCTGATCTCAATACAAGACACCTTTAAGGGGGGCACACCTGTAAACAGGGCCCCCACACAGAAACTCAGTGCATAAACAACATCGCAGGGGAGAGGCCCATGCCATCATGTCGTCCCATCAGTGACGGATGAAGACGGAGCCTCAGGCACAGTGGCCCCTGGCTGGAGCGGCCTGCCACTCCCTGGGGCAGGGCAAGGCCTGGGAGTCCTTGGGAGTCCTTCAGCCGATGGCTCAGGAGGCCACTGGGATACTGGCCCGCGGCTATGGCAAAGGCCCTCTCCTGTCGGGAGCCGAGGCTGGGCCCGGGGCTCCCTGCAGTGACCGGCGGCTTTCTCTTTGGAAACACCCCAAAAATCTCCAGAGAGCCCCACACACAGGTGGCCAACAGGGCTCTTGAAGGGAGACACAGAGGATGGAGTCTCTTTGCGGGGCATCCCTCCCCTACTCTCAGCCAGAGCTGGTTTGTCCCCTTTGCAGTCCTAGGGCCATGCCCTCAGGATTCCTGGCTGGCTCCGTGACTACTTCCTGACCACCCAGAAAACCCAGGGCAGGTCCCTGCTTCTGGCCAGTACCCTCATTACCCTGTGGTGGGCAGACCCCCTGGCCAATCCCTGAAGAGCCCACGAACAGGTGCCGCCGGCCAGGTGGGCAGTTGTCCCCGCAGCCATCAGTAGCCAGAAATATGGCCCCACAGTGCGTGCCCACTAGAACACTCAGGTCTGGGCGTGCTGTGCGCCCGGGACCCTGTTCTGGGGGTCTTCAACAAGCTTCCGAGGAGAAACCAACTCTTCATCATAGCGCACCCCCTGTGTGCTGAGCCCCAGGCCTCCACGAGGCCAGAAATCAGGAGAGAAGCTTTCTAGTTCCAAAGGAGAAACTGAGGCAGGACCCCCTCCTGCGTTGTCAAATGAAAAATTATGCAATTTCAGGGCTGGGAAAGCACATAGAGTTCAGAAAGCCCAGCCTCCCTTCTGAGCACCCTGGAGACATGGCCACTAAGACCTCCTTGGATTCCCCCAGTGACGGGGTGCTTGCCCCTTTGCACGGCTCCTTGCCCACACACAGGCTACCTGTGGCCGAAGGTCAATACGGACCTTACCGCTACCACTGTCGCTGAACCCCCTGTGGGGCTTTTCATTCCTTTATTTCCTCCGACACTTGAATGTACTAATCTGATCACCATTTTGCCCGCATGTCATCTTGGGTCAGGGCCACAGCCCGTGGCTGATGGACGAGACCTATGTTTGGGAGGAAGCCCAGCCCCCAAGCACACCCTCATCCTGCAGGGTGCAGGGGAGCCCCGGAATGGGGTCGTGTGCAGCTCACCCCAAGGGCCGGTGAGCGGGGTTCTGCCGCCAATGTCTCTGAAGAGCCCTGCCCCGGCGCCTCTCCTTGTCCCCAGTGCTACTGCCGATCGGAGGGTGAGACTCTCTGCTTCACCTCTGGCTTCCTGTGAAGCCCGGGCGGGGTGGGGGGGTCTCCCATCCTTGCAGCCCCCACCTGGGCAGAAGGGGGAATGAACCTCTGAGTCTGATGGGAGGAGGGAGGGACGGAGCGGGAGGCAGAGAGCGCGGAGAGGAAATCCAGCAGGCTTGGGCTCCCGGCCACGCACCCCGCACCCCGGGAGAGCCGCGGACCCCGCGTGTCTGGCCCCTTAGCGGGAGGCCGTGTGAGGACCCGGCACTGTTCACGCAGCGTCTGCCGGCCTGAGGAGTTGCTGGGCTGCGGGCTTTCCTCAGGCTCCGGCTCTCAACTGAGAGGCTCAGGCCCGAGAGCGCGGCCCCGTGTATGGACCGTCAGAGCCCCGTGCCCCCAGCTGCCCCCCGCACCAGCCTCGTCCTGGGCAATGCTCGTGGGTCTCTGAGACCAGTGACCTTGGCTCTTCTCTCCTAGAAACACAACAGCCACCATCCAGGAGGCGGTCCGAGAGCCCCACCCAACCTCTTCTAGGCAAAGCCCGAGAACCCGAGAACACACGGGCGTTCTAGCCCCTGTCTCTCCAGGAGCTCAGGAGCCCGGCTGGCCTCGTCTTCAAGAAATGGCCTCCACGAGCTACCTGTGTTTCCTGGAAACAGTCCCCTTCTGCCCCCCCTCCCCCTTCCCCTGTTCCCCTCTCCCCCTCCCTCGCAGCCGGAGCAGGTAGGGGGCCAGGTCCTGCCCGACTCCTCCCTGCCCAGCTGTGGTGTGACCCATGCCACCAGCCACACTGCTTAGCGCGTGGTCCAATCACCGCCGGGCCCACAGAGAGCGTCAGGACAGGGGTATATGAGCTCATCCAGGCTCTGCGTCTGCACCCAGGTGGAGGTGTTTCCAGAATGCCTTCCCCCACCTCCTTCCATCACAAGAATGGACTTTCTGTTTCAGCTGCTCACGGGCCCCATAAATCAGGCCCACGGTGGGCATGCGTGCGTGCGTGCACCTGGGCTCGGAAAAGAGAGCCACACGACTTTGTGGGCCCTTCGAGAAGGGCTTCAGTAGGAGAAGGAGGCCAGTGCCGCGGCGGACGCCATGCCGGGCCTTCCGCGGAGCTGTCTGACCGCCTCAGGCCGGGGTGGTGGGAGGGCAGACTCCCAGGCCCTCGCCGCGCTATGGGCTCCGAATCTGTTAGGTGAGCTGATGGCAGACGCCCCGGTACCCCGCCTGCGGGCCGAACCTATTAAGTGTGAGAGAGCCGGCCCAGCACAGAGCCCACAAATTAGAAGTGCAGGAAACCTCAAATGATGTGCAGAAAAAATTGTCAAGGTTACGAGAATTTTTCCATCCTTTTGCTTCATAACTCAGCATTTCTGATGGGGGTGATTTATGAGCTGGGGGACCTGGCAGGGGGCCCAGGGCTGGGGAGGCCGATGAGGCCAAGTGGGGAGAACGGGCAGGGGGCAGCTTCCTTTGGAGTTTCTGGGATTTCCGAGGCTTGGCCCCAAATAACCCAGAGCAAGGCTCTGGAGTAGGATCAGGCCAGGGAGCCAGATCTCAACTCTGGGAAGAAACTCAGCCCCAAGCCGCTAGAGGCCACTGCTGGCGAAAGGGGCCCGGGGCCTGGAGGGTGGGCCCGGGGGGCTGGGCCATGCCTCGCTCCTCACCAGCTGCCCTTCCCACCCACTTGTGACCATCTTGGCCTCCTGGGGTCAGAGCAGGCCTCATTCGTGCCACCATGCTGGGCCGGGTGGCCTTCACCTGTCCCACGGGCACCGGAGTGTCTCACTGTGGAAGAGGCCAAGAGAGGGACCTGTGGCCTCCAGGCCTGCAGTCCCAAATCCGGGACCCCGCAGGTCTTGGAGCAGGTGCAGAGACCCTCGCTCTGGCCCCTGACACAGCTCCAGACCCCTGCTCCTCGGGCCTCCATCTCCTTTATGGGAAACGGGACAGTACCAGCCCCTGCCTCAGAGGCCTGCGGTGACCGGGGAGGGTGGCACGGACACAGAGAGCCATGCCCACGCCACGAGCTCTAGACGTGAGCTTCCCACAAGCCCAGCTCAGCCGCTGCTGAGACCCTGGGGAGCACGGGGAGACAAGAGGAAGGGAAGCAAGGGGTAGGCAAATGTCTGTACCACATTTCTCCCTTTCTGGAGTCTGAGAGCACATGGGCCCACGCACCCCCAGCAGGAGCCAGGCCTGCTGCATCCATCACGCTGAGCAGGAGGCACGGCCCGCGTGCCCCGGGAGCATGTCCCTAGTCAGAGAAGAAAGCAGCGGCTGGGCAGGCTCTGGCCCCTCCCTCCCCCTCCATCACCCAGGTGAGGCCCAGGTGAGGCCCAGGTGAGGCCCAGGTGAGGCCCTGAGGCCCAGCCGTGACAGCAGACACAGGCCTGGGCCCTGGAGGAAAGGGCCGCTGCTCACCCGATGCAGCTCTGGGGTAGGCTTCCAGGAGAAGGCGTTTCCTCCGACCCTTAGCACCTGCCAGGAGGTAACTCCCACCCTGTGACCAGCCAGATGGTCAGGGGCTGGGGGACCAGGTCTTCTGGGTCGAAGGGGACCAGCATTTCCCAGGAGTCGCTGGGAAGGAAACTGTGGCTGGGGAGCCGTCCCCACACGGGGACAGGGACAGACCCGTGTCCCATGTGACTGACCAGCCCTTCACACGAGTTTGAGAGACTCGGCGCGGTTTGCCCAGCACAGGGAAGGGTTAGGACAGGGGTCAACCCACGGAAAAGCGAGAGGCTGGTCAGACGAGGACCAGCGAGCTCACTGGAAGGCCGGGTTTGATCATCGAGATGGCCTTCCCCGTGTGCCATGGGCGCAGGGACGGACCAGGCCGGCGGCAGCGTGGTGGGCTCCTGGACCCACAGGTGGTGCACGCAGCTCACAGAGGGCAGAGGTGGGGGCCGGCGGGGGTGGGACGGGACCCCAGGGGCCTGAGCAGCACGGGCAGTTGGGGCCCCTCAGCTCTGCCTCATCCCCCCCGGACAAGTCCCTGGAGCACCCGAACGGCCGTGTACCCTCTCTGGAGTGATGGAGACAGGGGCAGCAGAGGAGTCTCCCTGGGGTGTGAGCCCGCAGGACCCTGAGTCCCTGCCCGGTGTCAGGGGCTGGGCCTGGGGCCCCCAAGTCGGCGTTCGAGACCCGCATCCCACAGCGTTCCCATGCAGGAGAGCAGGGTGTGGCGGAGGGTGGCACAGAAGAACCCCAGGGAGGGGGCAGGCGCGGGAAACGAGGGCCTCTGGTCGAGCAGGTGGGCCCTGCAGGCTGCCTCCGCCACGTCCTCACTGGGGCTGCCTTGTCTTTTCCCAAGAGCACAACTGACTGCCTCCACCGCTCCCCCGAGTGCCCCCACACACGCACACACACACGCACACTCACGCGTGCACACTCGGCAGCCAGCACCCCTTCCCCAGCCCCAGCCTATGCCGCGGGCAGGGCTGGACAGAGACGGAGCCAGGCCCCCGCAGCGGGAGGGGGGTGCAGGGGTCCTGGCCCCCCGTCCCCCCCCCCCGCCTCCCTGTGGCGGAGGAAGGCAGCGGAGGTGACCTATCAGCGGAGGTGCCGCGAACCACAGGTTTTGCTTTGTGGGTCCTCTCTGTGGGTTTCCTGCAGTTGGGGTGGGAGGCGTGAGGGGGCCCCTGAGAGGCGTTGGTGCCAGAGAGGGGCCTCTCCCGCGTGGGCTCCTTCCCCTCCTGGCTGGCCCACAGTGGCCTCCTGATGCCCCCCGTGCCCCCTGGAGCCCCCAGGGTCCGGACACATGTGGTAGAGGGCTGGGGGCTGGACGGAGGGCTCCTCTGTGTCGTGTTGCCTCTCCAACCCACCTGTCCATGTCTTGTCTCCCCACCCCCAGCTAGGACTCCTGACCCCTCTCCCCTCTCTCAGAATTAGGCCCATTTGGGAAAGCCACCCCCAAAAAAAGAAGAATCACAGACCCGAGGCCCCTAGGTGCAAAGTCCCTTCCAGACCAGCCTCTGGGGACACCAGCAAAGCAGAACCCAAGCCCACGGGCTCCGAGACTTGTTGGGCCTGGGAGGGGTACACGTCGGGGCCGCGTGGGCTCCAGGAGGGGTTTCCAGGAGCCCCGTGTGTGCGTGGGAAGATGGAGGCAGAGGCAGGGTCTGCACCTCCTGCGGCCACACACCTGCCTCCTGAAACTGTGTTTCCTTGTCACTCGGAGGCCGGGCGCAGCCCTCGGCCATCCAGAAAGTATCTGGGGACGTTTGGGGACCATGTGAGCTGTTACAAAGCCTCCTGAGTTGCTGGTCAGAAGTAGCCTCTCTGGGCCTCGGCGGGGGCGCTGCAGGGAGACAGCCTCTTGCCCTCGCCAGGCCCCTATTGCTCAGAACGCGTGCTCTGGACGCACTCCAGGGGTCAGAGGCCATGGTGCCTGGAACTGGTCTCCTTGCCGTTTGCTGGGACAGGTCACTACTTACCCCGCCCTGATCTTACCGGGTCCTCCTGACGCCCTGCCCCCCGGGACACACCCCTGCCCACCCGGACACCAGGACACCCCTTCCTCCTTTGAGGCTTCAGCCCCTCCCCCTCTCCTACCCTCCAAGAGCTGGGCTGGACTTCCCAAGAAATTGGCCCGAGATGCTGTGCCTCCCAGGCTCTGGATACAGAACCTGGAGCGGCACTGAATGGAGCAGGGGTGGGGGTGGGAGAGGGCTCTGCTGCAGCTTCTCCTCAGGGTCCCGAGGTCTGGGGGCACCCCTCCCTACGTTGGGGACAGTCAAAGATGCGCTGAGAGACACGGGTTCAGAATGCGGGGGCAACAACAAAGCAGACAGTGCCAGTCCGAGGGTGCTGAGGGGCCGGGCCCCCGCACGTCCCAGGTGTCTAATGGAAACTTCCCGCCTTTAAGAAAACAGTGTTTTTCTTACGGTCGGGGTGACGCACATAGTGGGGCACGCACGCGCACACACACGCACACACACGCACACTCACACCGGCTTGTATGCGACCACACACCCCAGCAACACCTTTACCTTCTAGAATGTTTTCCTGCAGCCCAACGCCCCAGCGCCCCTTAACAGAGGGCTCTGTTCTTAGACTCAGTGGCCTCTGCTTTCTCACATGTGGGGCGGCTGGGGCTTCTTGCAACCCTGGGAACTCCCGTCATGGCCAGGCCAGGGCAGCCGTCTGCTCGGTGAGCAAAAGGGCAGCCTCTTGCCTCTCTGCCGAGCTCTCGAAGGCTCCTGGCGCGGGCAGCTGGGTGGGACGAAGACCTCACCATTGCCCGGGAGGTCTGCTGAGGTCCAGATGCTGGACCGCCTTCCTCCGGGGCCCGAGCAGCTGGGCCCTCATTGGGCAAACGCAGAGCGTGCAGACTCTCACGCACAGGATGCCTTTGACCCTCCCCGGTTGTCTGTCCCCCCGCCAGATCTCCGAAGACCTGAGCACCGAGAAGCTCTGCATGGAGGCTGGGCAGGCGGGATCCGGCAGCTGGCTCAAGTACATCCGGGTGGCATGCTCCTGTGATGACCAGAACCTCACCATGTGCCAGATCAACGAGCAGGTGGGTGCGGGGCCTGCACATGGGCCCTCAGGGGGGGGGGGGGGGGCGCGGCCCCCAGACCGCCGAGAGGGGCCTGCGAGGTGAAGGGACAGCTGCACCCCTGCCAGGGACTCTGCCCAGCCCTGTCCCACGGCGGGGGCAACACTCTGACAGCTGCCTGGCGCTGGATTTCCGGCAGCTCAGTGACGCCCCACGGTTGCTGTCGGGGACTCTAGCTGGCAGCTTGCCGGGGCTCAAGGACCAAACGATGGTGGTTTCCGTGAAGGAAAGCCATGGGAGTGAAACCACAGGGGTCCCCGTCCCTGCCCGTGTCGCCCCGGGAGGGAAGCGCAGAGCCGGGCCCATTCTGCTTATCAACTTTTGTCTCCAGGGCTCAGGCTGGCCTGGCTCCCTCAGAAGGGGTCAGCACGGCCCTCCAGGAGCGCCCTGCCATCCCTATGGCATCCCGGCCAGCCTGCAGAGGGAACCAGCCTTGTTTGGGCAAAAAGTCCTGGCTCCACTTATAGGCACCGATCTTTCCTGAGCTCGGTGGCCCCGACTTCAGCCCCTGGCCCCTCAGAGACACCTCACTTCTGCTGCCAGGCCTCCAGAGGCCAAGGGCCCCGCTCAGGGCTCTGGGTCCACACCAGCCATGGTCCACGCTGCCCTAGACTGAAATTCTCCACGGCGGCCTTCCGGGCCCACGAGTGGACAGAAGGTGCCAGGCAGAGGTTCTTTTGACCAGGAGGGCTGAGCCCCCAGTGGTGGGACCCGGAAGGCTGAGTCCCCGGTCGTGGGACCCGGAAGGCTGAGCCCCCGGTCGTGGGACCCGGGAAGGCTGAGCCCCCAGTGGTGGGACCCGGAAGGCTGAGCCCCCGGTCGTGGGACCCGGGAAGGCTGAGCCCCCAGTGGTGGGACCTGGAAGGCTGAGCCCCCGGTCGTGGGACCTGGAAGGCTGAGCCCCCAGTGGTGGGACCTGGAAGGCTGAGCCCCCAGTAGTGGGACCTGGAAGGCTGAGGCCCCAGTGGTGGGAGCTCTCAGTCTACGTCTTTAATACAGGTTTGCAAGGGGCGCTCGAGCCTTTGCAGAGACAGACCCCTCAGGCCCACTTCTGCTGTGCTCCCAGAGCGCCGGGCTCCTTGGGATGCTGGGGGGCCAGCCCCTCCCATCAGAGCAGCGGGCTTTTGACTAGAATATCTTGGGGTTACACATGAGATTTCATCTGCAAAAGGGATTCCACTGCTTTCAAAAAATGTTTTCAGAGACCACATAACAAAGGGCACATTCTCCCATCGCCTGTGCAAACCATTAAAAGCGGTTCGAGGCTCTTGACTTCAGAGAAGCAGTTTTGCATTAAGAAACACCGAGAGCACGCACCAGGGAGGTCCCTAGGAGCCCCGTGAACTCCCCGGCTCTCCGTCCTCTGCTCAGGGTCCTTCTCGGCCCCGGGGCTCAGCCTGGATTGAGAAGCTCCCTGCTGGACACAAGCAGGTCCTTGCTGCACACCCTGGTGAAGTTAGAATCACCTCTGCCCCTGAGATGTCCACAGCTTGTACTTAGAACACAGCATTTTGAAAATTAAGTGGATATTTTTTTGTGATTACCAAAAAAATTGCAGAAATTGAAGCAAAAGAAGAATCACAAAAAATTATACCTTAAAGAAAGAAAAAGCACTTTTCCTTCCTCCAAACGAAGGTGAAATGTAAGTGAAGAAGAAACAGATGTAGGCACGCGGAGAAATGGGCTCTCCGACACCCCTTCCTCTGTGGGCCGTAGTGTCCTTGGCTGGGGGGCAGCAGAAGGGGCAGCGTGGGGCCAGGCCCAGGAGGGCACCTTTGCAAGATACAGAATAGAATACCAAAGGGTCCAGATTCTTTATTTAAGAAAGACATTTGTTAGAGTGTTCGAACTAGACCTTAGTAGCAAAGTAGGTACCCTTTTGTGGCCGACTTCTGGAAAAGCCAACAGATGTGTGAGCTTCTCAGAGAGGGGCCTGTCTTCAAACATCTTTGTTTTATTATTAATATTTCGGGGGAGTGTGGTGTCTACTTCACATGGAATTGGTGGCCTTACGGCAACGTCTTTCCATCTCTTTCCCCCAGGGGACGGAGATACTTTCTGCTGGGACGGAATGATGGTCCTTACCTCTTCCTGATTGCCTTAACCCCACTTGGGTTCCCCAGTGCTTACCTTCCCAAGGGTCCAGCACAGGGTCAGAAACACTCCTGGCTCTTTTACTCAAACCCGGTATGACACCAAAATTCCTTCAGACCCCTCCCCACCTGCTGGACGTTTCTCTCCAACACGGTCTCGGGGTATTAATTACCTCCGTTTAAGCACATGCGACAATGACATGACCCAGAGCACGGAAATTGCTCTACCTGGGGCATTTCGGATACCCGGCCCTCAGAGGGAGAGAGGAGCCCCCCACCCTTGGAGCGCCTCCAAGGACCATGCGGTTGCTCCCTGCTTACAGGGAAACGAGGTGCCCGCCACTTTCCCTCCTTCAGCAGCCGTGGGGCAGGGCCTCCAAGCCACGCAGGGAAGCAGGAGCAGGGGAGAGCCAGGAGGTGCTCTAAAGGCTCTCAGGTATTTCAGCTTTCATCCCAAAGTCTTGCCTTTGTGTTTCAGATATCAGAGGAAAATGAGCAAATTATGGGGCATATTTTCCTTGGCATAATAATACTAATAATTTTAAACTCTAATGATATGAGAAACTGCTCTTTGATACCGCCACACAGGCCTCAATAGTTCTTGGTTGAATAGAGCAAATTTTAGAAATGCCTTTAAAAAATGCATTTATTTATGTTGAGAGAGAGAGCATGTGAGCAGGGAGAGGGGCAGGGGGACGGGGAGAGAGAGAATCCCAAGCAGGCTCCGTGCTGAGCGCAGAGACCCACGCAGGACTCGATCCTACAACTGAGCTCATGACCTGAGTTGAAATCAAGAGTCAGACACTCAACCGACTGAGCCACCCAAGCACCCCTACAAATGTCTTTTTGAGAGGGATATAATAGACTGCTTTTAGTCACAACCATCTCCCCACAGCCGACTGACTCTCTCTCGGTGGGAGGGCCACGCGCCTCCACAGACAGCGCCTCCGTTCCTGCCCCGACTGTTGGAAACGCCCATTGCTACAAAGGGGACCAAAAATGCCCCTGAAATATTAATAATAAAACAAAGAGTTTTGAAGACAGGCTTCTCCTTGAGAAGGAAACATCACACGATGTGAAATGGGGTTTCTCAGATTTCCGTAATCCCGAGGGTTTCTACCAGGATTTCCTGCCCTTATGGACACCCCCACCATGCACGTGCACACACACGCGCGCACACGCACGCAGGTGCACCAGCTCCCAACAGCACGGACACACAGTGACAACACCCAGACTGAAAACCCAAGACCCCTAACGCAGGGCGGGGTTTGCTGGATGGTTTTCAGAAGCTCAAGTCACATGACCTCAGCCCCAGTTCTAAGAGGACGAAGGAGATGGGGCCGGAGGGGGTCTCAGGGTCCTGAAGAGAAAGTCTCTAGAGTCACTGCTCCCGGATGAAATGATCTGGTGGCCAAGGAGGAGGCAGCTGTGACTCAGAGATGTGGCCTCTGGAGAGCCACGCATCTCCTCCGTGGATTGTGGCGCCCTGGCGGTGAGCTCAGCCCTGCCTCCAGCTTCTCGTTTACACCACAAGACGCCCTCTCCCGGTGCCCTGTGGCTCTGAGAGGTCGCAGCCCCAGGGGGCCTCGAGGGCAGGTCACCTGCTGGTCGCCTGCTCTGTCCTCTCCACGGACCCTGGAGGGGAGCTGAGCGCAGCAGGGCCAAGCCGGGCCATGACTCAGCCCCATCAACTCAACTTGCTACCCGAGTGAGGCCTGCGGACGGGCGGCCGGGCTGCCGCGAACAGAGCATCCACAGCAGACAGCTGGAGGGAGAGAGCTTTTCTCCGGGATTCTTGGGGGTGGTCAGATTACAGCCGAAGTCACTGGGGTACTTTGATTTACCTTTCCTGCTTCAGCATAAACGGAAGGCGAAGGAAAGCCCGTGGGCACCTCCGTGCACTCTGGGTGGCAGGAGCCCGCCTCTGGCCCTGGGCGATTTCGCCTCCCGCCCCCCTGCCGCCCACCGGCTCCCGCTTTTCCTCTGGGAAAATCTGAGACACTCACATCACCCCGGGGTGGTTCTTTCTCCCGCAATTAAGAGCAAAGGAGTTCGTTTGAAATGTTTCGGGAGACAGACAGTGTCTGCCCGGGGACCGGTCTTCATGTTCAGAATGAAAACAAGAGCTTGGGAGGAAGGCGCACACAGGCCTGATGGCAGCGCGGCTCTCGCCCCGTCCCGCCCCGCCTCTCCAGGGCAAGGATGCTGGTGGTGGGACGTCACGTGGCCCACGGGGCTGAGGATGGCGTGACATGGTGCTGGGGTCACAAACAGGCGTTGGGGAGCACGAACCAGGGGTTCCGGACCCCCCAGCGCGCCGAGGAGAGGCCCCGACACCATCCGGGGCAGAGACACGTTCCCGGGGCAGGACTGCTCAGCCTGGGCAGAGGGGCTGGGGCTCCCCAAAGTGGAAGCAGACGAGCGTGTCAAAGGAAGGCTTTCCGTTAGCCGATGAGCCGACCGATAACCACGCAGCGCCGTGTGCCTGAGCCCACGCTCCTTCTTAATGAGAACCCGGTGCTCCCGGCCGAGCGGCGCCGCTCCTCTTTTGCTTTCGATTCTTCTCCCTCCACGCGGACCCCTCCGCCTGCCGCCTGTCGCCTGTCGCAGTGTGTGAGCCATCCGCCGGGGCTGGAACCCGCGAGACGGCATCCAGCACCCCGTTCCTTCCTCCTGTGCTCTCAACCCCCCCGATTTTCTAAATTAAACATTGTAAACGGGGCGGCTTTCAATGGTAGCTCCCGAACAATTAGATACAATTTCCCCTTTGAAGTGAAAAGGCCAGGGGATTCATTGTAGCGCTTCTTGGTGGGTTACAGAGGACTTAACGTGTATATCAAATGCCTTTGAGAGGGAAAGCTGCCGAATTTCCTGGCGCCCTCTTCCAAGCCAACTGATCTCCCTCCTCGGCAAAGAGTAAGATACAAACCCAGCCGAGCCCACACCGTACCGGCTGCAACCTCGTCAGGATGCATCAAATGGAACATGATTGGGAGACGCCACTTCAGAGGGCTGAAGACCGCCTCTCCACCCGCGTCCAGGAACGTCAGTGTAGACACGGACACACTCGCCAGGTCCAAACGGCACCAGAAAGGCAGAAAGGTGCCGGATTTTTCCCCACGTGTGTGCGGCTGGGAAGGTGACGGACAGGACAGAGCACAAGGCCATGAGGACAGGGACACAGGTGCTTCCGGCCCCCAGAGGTAGATAGGAGCACAGCGAGCCCCAGGCACGCCAGGCTGTCCCCTCTGCAGGGAAGAAACGTCTGCACATCCCTGCTCGGGCCTCCGTGGTTTTGTAAACTCCAAATGCTTGAGCCCTGAGCCAGCCCCAGGGCCTGGTGTCCACAGTCTTTCCCAGACACAGACGGCCCACAGTTTGGGGACAGCAGGTCATGAAGACACACATAGCATCGCTAGAGTCCTGGAAGCAATGAGACAGCACAGGACCCATGGCCTCTTCAGGCGTCCCCGGGAGACATAGATGCCCAAGGACCAGCATCCTCCCTCCGGATGGGCCAGATGTGGCTAGGCCACTCCGATTCTCCTCTCTGGGTGCTTGTCTCTCATGAAGAGACCCTCACATCACACCAGAAACCTACACACGTCCCAGCCCGATTCCCAAATCCAGGGCGCACAGAGAGATACACTGAAAGAGATTCGTGCATGTTCCTGAAATCCTCCTTGAATGTTTCTCAAACTGGTCAAAGCGGGAGGGTTTGACCCCCTTCATGCTTCTGAGAAACACCTCTGCGGCGGGCGGTGGAGGGCGGAGTGGGCAGTGCGGCCAGGCCCCCCACCCCCTCACTGCCACCCAGGGGAGTTTGGGTGGAGCTCCTCATGAGTTAAAGTGTGAGTTTCTAAGATTGAGCAGGAATGGAAATCGTGGAACTTAACTCCTCATATTCAAAAATAGTATCCATCCCTGTGAGTTGATTTGATATTTAAAAAACAAACTCCAGAAAGTGGCCCAAACTGACAGCTATTTTTTAAAATGTGAAATATTTGGTCTTAAAGAATGTTGTTAAGAGGTTGGTGGTTTTCACGGAAGGGCCGGTGTGCATGAGTGCCACCTGGGTAAAATCCAGGCTTTCCCGGGCAGTTTCCCCACCGGGTGCTGGGCACATGGCCGTTCGTTCGTCCCGGAGCTCCGTCCAAGAGCCGCCGTCCTGTGTCAGGAGACAGAGGGGAAGAGAGCACGGCTGCTGCTCGGAGCACCGGGGTCTGCTGTGGCTCACCCGCACTCCGCAAAGCCGGCGTCCCGGCCGAGAGCCCAGACTTTGCAACAAGGACCTGACTTCAGACCCCCGTGTGCTTGGCTTCGTTCCTCCGAAAGCTCTTCAAGACCAGACGTGGACTGGCTCTTGTGAACTCAGCTGTTGAGGCTTCCCTAGCGCTCGCGTTCTGCAAGCAGAGGAAAGGAGGAAAGGGTCCAGCTGGGCCTGCTCGCTGCACACCCGGAGCCCGGAGACAGGGTTTTGGGGGCCTGGACGCTGCTGCAGCTGTCGGGGGAGGGGAAGGCATGTCCTCCTGGGCTCTGTCACCACCGCGGACCTCGGTCCTTTCCCAGAGGCAGCTGACCTGGCATCGGAGCAGAGGGGCTCTGTTTCCCTGGCAGACCCCCACCCCCGCCGGTGGAAGCACTAGCACTCCGCCCCTCTGCCCACCCACCCTCGGGTCTGAACCCTCCCGGCTGCGGGGCGCACAGTGGCAGCGAGCTCACCAGCCCCCGCCAGGAACTTTGAAGGGGTCTCAGGGATCCTGTGTTACAGGCTCATCTCCGTCCTCGCGCAGTTGTCACGCCCGGGAGCCGGGAGCCGCCCAGCCTCAGGCCCACCGAAGCGGCCTTTGTCCCGGGCAGACCGGAACCGCGGCTTTCTCCGCGGGTCTGGCTGATAAGCCTGTGGCGGTGGGAACCGGTCGTAAAGACACCCGGCTTCTGTGTGCGTCAGTCGTCCTCACACGCCCGTGCCCTCGGCAGCGACGGCACCCACGCCGGCACCCGCGGAGTGCGGAGCAAGTCCCACCGATTCCTGTCCACCTCCGGCCCCCCTTCCAGGTGGAGGCAGGTTGGGGACACCCCCGTCCCCCACCCGGCCCGGCCCTGCAATTAGCACTAATAGTGGTTAATTCCCTCTGCTGCTCAAAGTCCAGGCCACCACGGCTGAGGGCCACTGCCCTCATGTCCTACGCTCCAGCCCTGCCAGGTGCCCAGAGGGCTTCCCTGGGCTTGGGGGGGGGGGCTGCCGTGCACAGAACTGCTCCCCAGGGCCAAGAGCCCAAGAGCCCTCGACCCTCCTTCTGCTCTGAGGCTCCTGCCGGGGGCTGTGCCTGCCGAGAGATAGCCTGGGTACCGGGAGGCGGCTGGGCAGCCTGGGAGTGCGGCAGAGGCTACAGAGGGGTCCCGGCAAGTGGGGAAGCCCTCAATGCTGGGAGGGGTGTGGGGGCGGGGACTGAGGCAGCCCTGGAGCTCTGGAGCTCAGGCAGGGGATTCCAGGAGATCCAGCAGCCCTCAGAGCCAGGGGTGGGGGTGTCCCAGGAGAGTCAGTGAGGAGGGTGGGGGGTCCCGGGAGGCCGGGTGGCCCTCCGAGGGGGTCGGACAGGGAGGCAGAGAGGGGAGGCGGGCCACTCTCAGCCCTTCCGCCAGCCCCAGCCGGCAGGAGTAGGAGCCCAGCAGCCCAGCGGGCAGGAGGGAGGTTGCGGCCGGCCCGGCCGCAGGAGCCCTGCGCACGGAGCCAGCGTCCGCCAGGTCAGAGGTGGGGGGAGGGGTGGGGGGCCTCGGAGAGGGACGCAGCGGGCCAGCCCACATTGCCCTCAAATGGGGCCCTGAGGGAAGCCGGCCGCAGACCGACCGTCCTCTGTCCCCATCCAGGCCCCACCTGCAGGCCCCGTGCTGAAGGCCCTTGGGCTCTGCTCGCAGACGGGAGGCGCTGTGCCCCCCCCCCCCCCCCGTGCATGACCCGCCTCACCAGTCGCTCAGGGCTTCGCGGGCTTGCTTGTAGGGTCCCATATACACGGGACCCCGTTTTGAAATGCAGCGGCTCAAGTGTGATTTTTGTAAAATAATTATTCGGCCACTGTCATTCTTTAGATAAAAGGACACAAAACTGGGATCTTAACCATCAACCTAATTACAGAAGTCGAACGAGGTCCAGATTCTAGTCTCCATTTTAAAACCTTGTCACTAATTCTGCGATGTCTCTGAGAACAACTGCCAAGTAAAGCTAACGAGTACAGGGGGAGGAAGTTAGCACACGGTAGTGTCGCCCCGTCGGGGACGCCCCGGGGACGTAGTGGGCTCTGTGCGTGCTCTCGGGGCTTCCCTGCTGCTGTCCCCGGGGTGGGTCAGGACCCGCGGTTTGTGAGGGAACCCACAGGGACGTGGCCTGTGGAGGGGAAAAGCGATCGATGAGAGGAGGAAGCTCAGCCTTCCAGATGTTTCCCAGGGCCTGGGGGCGAGGGGAGAGGCCGGAGTGGTGTGTGGGCCGTGTGCCCAAACCACGTCCTGCTGCTGGACGGTCTGGCCTGATCCCTCTCCCCAGGTCCTGCATGAGGGGGCCAGTGCTGGAGGGCCTCTGCGGGGGACCAGCCTGGAGAAGCCAGGACCCCTGTGTTTCCCAGGCAGATGGAATCATCGTGGTCCTTCTCTGGCCTCCGGTCAGTCCTGGGGCCGGGCTTTCCAGCTCCGGGAGGCACGTTGGTTCCTGTAATGTGGACAGAGACCCGGACTGTAGGCAGTGGATTGGCTGTTTACCGTTTCCGGACTTGAGCTACAAGGTCCCTGGTGTCCCCCCCACTCATGTGGGGAGCTGGGAGCTGCCGCTGCCCGGGACCCGTGTCCCTGCTCTGCAGAGAGGGTGGGCATCCCGGGCAGGCAGATCCTGCTCCTCTCCCACAGTCCCCTGGGCCTTTGGAGCTTATTCCCTGGGTGCCGTCCCACACAGGCCTGCCCCAGTGCCCTTCAGCGCCCAGGGCTTTCCAGATCTTCCTCCAGGGCAGAGAGCCCCCTTTCCAGACACGGTCGGCACCCCGCAGGCCTCCTCGGAGCGCTGCTCCAGCGTGAAGGGAGTCGCCAGCCCCTGTCCGAACTCACGTCCCCTCGACCTCAGAGTCCACTTCTCCAGGCTTCAGCCTCCGCCCTGAGCCCCCCGCACCCCTGCCTGTTCCGAAGGGCACCCCATCTAGCCTCCGATGGCTGCTGGGCACAGAGCTTGCCACCTTCCCTTATAAACGGTGTCTACACTCGTGTGAGACTCCCAGCCGCTGCCCTGACCCGCGGAGCCTCTGTCTGAGTTCATGGCCATTTTCAAAATATTCAGATTCACTCTCGACCCCCTGTAGAGCCCAGCCGTGGAGGGTGTCTGGCTACACAGTGAGAGGAAGAGCCTGAGAACCAGGCCGGGCCCTGCTCCCAGATGAAAAGAGCCCCCCTCCGTGGTATGTCCCGCGGGGACCCACCCTTCGGGCCGATCCTCACCGATTTCAGCGTGCATCCCCCTCACCAATACCCAACAGCCGGACAAAGCACATTCGAAGGGACTCTAGTCCTTCCGTGTGTGCTCTACAAAGTCCCAGAGGGGAACCTCTCAGCAGCACTTAGTGGGCAGGGCAAGGAGCCGGCTGGCCAGGCCCTGCGGGGAGCCGTTTGCCCTGTGTGTGCCCCGAGTGGCTCCCTGAGCAAGGACGTCCGCGCGCTCATCCCTTCTCTCTGCATTTCCGTCCTAGATTTATTATAAAGTCATCAAGGATATTGAGCCCGGGGAGGAGCTGCTGGTGCACGTGAAGGAAGGCGCGTATTCCCTGGGGACGGTGCCCCCCAGTCCGGATGGTAAGCTCCCCCGCCGGCAGGAGCTCCCGGGGCCCCGTCACGTCACCCCACGTGACGGGGGCTGCAGTCCTGGGCTCCTGCTCCGGGCCCCCTCCCAACCTCTCGGCCGAAGCATCATGCTGCCCCCACCCGTGGGTTACACGAGCTACAGGCGTGCCGACAGCACCCCGGACAGCTCGAGTGGCGGCCGGGCTGCGCGGCACCGTATCTTTGTCGTGGTAGAATGCCAGGGGGATTTTTTTTAAACTCTATTCTTATCATGCTCCCCGGGTGGTTTATTTCTCCCCAGTACTTAAACACAAAACAAAACAAAAACAAACAAACAAAAACAAAGTTTTGTGGCTTGGTACCTGTCGCCCCCCCAGAGCCCGGGGAACGTTTGGGGCTCATTTAAGAGACGGCGCCGGTGTCTTTGAAAGCCATGCCTGTCTGCGGTTCACAGCAAAAAGTCCAAGAGAAACCTAAGGGAAAACTGATTTCGCGCGAGGGAACCCGGGGGGCTCCGGGGGTCCCACAGGGGCAGGGAGGACGGCTGAGCTCCTCCAACTGCCTGCAGAGAGCATTCCCCTGCCCTTCGCTCCCGACTCGCCGCCGTCACTCGGTGCTCAGTGCTCGGCCTGCCCCTCCCTCACCCACGCCGGAGTGCATCTCGGAGGACGTTAGAAAAATTCCCGCTGCAAAGCGGCTAGGATTTCTGAAATGCAGAACTTATTTTCCTGCATCCACATTGTGAAGCGATGTGCGTTCACCTTGGACTTCTGGAACAGTTTTTCAGTCCACACCGGGATCGCTGTGTTGGCAGCAGAGGACGTGCCCATTAACCCCCTGCGTGCCGCCGCTGAGCACACGGTGTCTTTGCTTGGAACGAGACCCCACAAGTGAACAGGAAAGCTGCCTTCCCTCCTGACAGGGGCTGGCGATTCCCTTCACGCTGGAGCAGAGGGGAGGCCCGGCTTCCCCTTCCTGCCTCTCCTTCCCTCCCCTCGGAAGGCACAGAGGCTTAATGATTAACGCCACTAACCACAAGTTCCTCCAGCACCATCCGGTGAGGGAGCGGCCCTAGCTGGGCCTGGGAGGGGGACTTGGAGACCTCTGCCTTCATTCACTCTTTCGACCCCCTGGGGTGGCCTGGCAATGAGGGTTCTTCCTCCACGCCGCCTGCCCGTGTCTCCCAGCTCCCGCTCCAGAGGCCATGGAGCCCGATCCTATCTGTACGCGCCTCTGAAGTTTGGTTCTAATTAGGCCATCGAGAAAAGAAAAATAAATGGCTGAGGTTTGGGTCGTGAGGGGATGGTCTCATTTTCCTTAAAATAATTGTTGATGAGACCTATAGAGCTCAGGTAGCCCAGGAAAGCTTGGAAAGAAAAACTCACTTACCTCAGGGAAGCACCCCTGTCAGGAGATTTCGTTTGCATAATGAAACTTCATTCTTCCAGAAGGTTTTAAAAAAGAACCTTGATGGCTGTCCATCACCAACAGCCACCCCCAACCCCAGCTCCCCATCTCAAATAAGCTGGGTCCACATGTCCCTAATAATTCATCAAACGTTTGTGGGCTAATTGCTTTCCACACATAATAGTCCAGAATCAAATATCTGACTTTTCACACCCTCTGCTGTCGCGGTCACCCCCTTGCCCCGAACAGCCGCCCCCTCCCCAGCTGAACTCGGAATCGCACAGAAGGAAAATGCAAAAACGTCCCTCGCTAAGATAATTATCAAAAAAAAAAAAAAAAAATCTTTTATCCCAGCCCCGCTAAATGCAGAGGCCCCTTACCACGGCAGGAATTTGGAGTGGGCTCTCAAGTACTTTTGAGGCTCAGTCTGGTAGATTAGCACGTAGATGTCACATAATTGTGTCCCCCCTCGGCTCTCTGAAGCCATTAGGCACTGATTTATTTTTCTGTTACGTTCCTGCTCTGCCATGAAAACTTGCTGAGGGAACAGAGAGGCAACCGTGCGCACACCTGACCCCCGCCGCATCTGGCCGGCACGCCCCAGGCCGGTCTGGTTTCAGGAGAACGTGGGGTTTCTGCCCCAGCCTGCGGCCCCCCCGACGGACCCCTGCCAGATTCAGATGAAGGGAGTTCAGTTTCAAATCACAGTTTTTGTGTGCTGCCATCGGGGGCAAGGACCTTTGCCAAGGATAGCAACGCTCAGGCACCATGGGAGAAACGGGGACCCCGGGTCTGCGCCCCACTGGGTGGGGGTGTGCCGAGCACGCCAGGCCTGCAGATCTGAGCCTGGGAACGCTCTTCCAAAGCCCCAGCTTTGTAAAGAAATGCGCTTCCAATTTCCCTGCAAGTGACTCAGAGCAGAGGGAAGCCACTTTCGGATTCATTAGTTCCAACGACTTTTTATTTTGTTTTTACTCTCAGTAGAGAGGGGAAAGATTTCTCTTTCAGGAAAGCTTCTTGCTCTTGGGAGAAAATAAAGAAAATCATTTCCATTCAAGTATGCTTTTCTTTTGAGAAAGGCTCAAAATTGTTAACTCCCTACCCCCCCCATAAAAAGTCAAGAGGATACAGTGAATTGTGTATAAAGCACACGAGACGGAGGATAATATAACAACATAATACAACAACGTGTTCCGCTACAATAGCATATGATACAGTGTAACACAATATAGCCAGAAGAGAACATACTCTTTCAGTATTTTTTTTAATGCGGAATCACCGTGCCGGGCAGTGGAACCCCACGGGCTGGGCGCCTCCTTCGTGGGGCAGCCAGCGAGCCCCGGGCATGGCAGCGTCGTGCCCGCCTTACCTGCGTGAGGGATTCCTGGACACCACGGCACGGGGGTGCGGGGGGAGGTGGCAGGGCTCACCCACGGCCAGCCCCCAGCTCTGTCCTTCACCTGGGCAAACGTGGGTCCATGGACGGATGAGGGGGTGTGGAGGAACAGCATTTATCAGCCCCCCAGTCTGTTTCACGGCCTCAGGACGTCCTCCCATGCCATCAGCGTAGGAATCGGGCTCAGTTTTCATTTTAAGTCCAAATTCCAGATCGAAACTGAGAAAGTTGAGTTGGTCGGTGGTCCGGATGGGTGGGCTCAGCCTTTCTTCTCGTCTTTGTTTTCAAATTCCAACTTCTGGGATTGTTCCCAGTTGGGTCCAGAGACAGTCAACGACCAACGGGCATTTCGAAGTGACTCACGGCGCGCTTGGTGGTGGGAGGCCCCAGGAAGTCAGAACAAACCCGCAGGGGCAGCTCCGTGGGGTCGGGGCATCCGGCTCCATTCTGAAACGGTGTTCTCGGTGCTCAGATGGGGAGGAAATCCACATTTCAAAGCCGAGGAGGGCCCGCAGGGGAACGCCAGGCCTTGGCGAGCGCACACACCATGTCAGGCGCTCTTCTGGGCCCCTCGCGGGACGCTGCGACCTGCCACCCCGCCCGGCACCGCGGCTCCGGTTACACAGCTCTACCGCCCGTCCTCCGGGCATCCCGGCCTCCGTTTACCGGTCACCAGGCGCGCACAGAGTCTCCCCCCGGCACGCATGGGTCCCTTCCGAGCTCCAGCAGCAGGAAGCTCCTAGCGGGGCGCCTGCGGGGCGCTGGCCCCGAGACCTCGAGTGTCTCCGCTGCCGGTTACGTTGTTCTGCCAGGAGGCATTTCCCCCGAAGGGTTCCACGCCGGGAGCCTTGCCGGCAGTGGGCTGCGTGCCGGCAGTGCACCCGCTCACTGGGGGCCCGCCCGGTGCCTGGATGGCTTTTGTTTGAGAATCTCTCTGCCTTTGCGCTCCAGGCGGCCGTGGGCCCCACGGCTCCCAGGCCTCCTGCCCCTGCTGTGTCCGGGCGCTGCTGACCTCAGTGTTGGCAGGCACACTCCCCGCCCAGGGTCTGCGCTATGCGGGGGCCGCCGGTCTTGCCTCTGGTCTGTGTTGCAGCTCGGTGTGTGTCCGAGGCAAGGTCCAGGGTCAGCCATGCGGGGAGATGTTTGGGCTCGAACCCATGCTCCCAGCCCGAGTCAGCCTGACCTGCTTTTCCCCATTTGTGCTGTATTCCTCCAAACAAGCACTTCCTCGACAGCAGGCCGTCTGTTGTGAGCCGGCCAGGATGCCTGGACCAGCACTGGAGCCCCCCACCCCCGGCCCCGCCTGGCCCTGGGGCCGTTCACCGGCAGGCAGATATAAGTCATAGTGTGCCTCTGAGGGTGCCGTCCAAGCCCTGGGGGTCCGGCCAGGGGCAGCCCAGAGCCAGCTCCCGTGGAGTCTGTCCCACGGTGTCAGGTAGGGGGGGGGTCCGGTAGAGGTCCCAGGGGTGCCCAGCACCAAGAGCAACACCTCCAATATTAGTCTCAAAACTTCCAGTCGTGAGCAGGTGGCCCTCACTCTCCCAGCTCTCATCCCTAACCCCCTGCCCAGGCTATAAAGGTCTCCCACTCTCTCCTTGGCACTCAGATGGTTACAGTGGTCTCTCTGACGCGGGGGGAGGCAGGGGCAGTCTCCTCCCGCCCCCCCATCTCCCTGCCTCCTTGGCTTTGACCCGGGTCAGGCCATTTCATTCAACAATCAGCCCAAGGTCAGTAAGTGTCAGCTCGGCACATGCACACACACACGTTCACACTCAGACACATTCTCAAGCATGCATTCACAGGTGCATGGAGACACATACACAGATGCACGTAAACACACACTAAAACATGCACACCCAGTCACACAGGTGCACACACCTGCCTTCACACACGTACACACATTCCCGTACACAGATGTGCACCGATCATTCACTCGACATACATGACACGTGGTCAGCCGTGCCCACAAATGTGTGTGCGTAGCATGTCCTCCCATGTACATATGACATACGAATGCACACACGTGTGCACTATGGCATACAGTCAGGTGTGCGATGTAAATATACTCACTGACACACATGCACACCTGCCCTCACATCCACATGCTTACACGCACACGCATGCACGCACGAGCATGTGTGAAGACACATTTTCACACGTGCACCCACACAGAGAAGCACGTGCACACTCACACACACGTGACTATGCATGCACACCCACAGAAACAAGTGTGCACACATATTCCTACGCCCCCCCCGCAGAGATGCACGGATGCGGATATAACACACACACCGTCACAGCTGCCCACCCGTGCTCACCCCCACACACACTCATACCTACAGTCACACACCCGCGAGCACACGTGCATTCCCACGCTCACTACCAGCACGCACATGCACACCTTCCCTTCCATCTGTGCAAGAGCTTCTACTGCACGTGTTCTCTCCCCGCCGAGGGGGGGGCGGCGGTTGGGGGGCACGCGTGCTGCAGCGAGGCTGCTGGTCGGCCGAAGCCTGGGCTGGGGCCTGGGATGGGCCCAGAGGTCGTCTCCTCGGGGAAATTTACGGCTTTGAGCTGACTCTTTGGCTTGGCACAGCAGTCAGGATGCTGCCTCGTGAACTTAATAATAGCTGCCCCCCTTTTAATTTGTTTGACCTTGACGACAGTAATTTATGAGATGCATTAGAGCGCTGCCTCGTGTTTTCTCCTAGTTCATAAACACAGCACTCGCCAGCTTCCTTCTCTGCTCCCTAGTGCAGGGCCTTCTCAAGCCCGGGGTGGCCCTCTGCCAGGCAGGGTGGGGCCCAGGGCTTCTCTGTGGTTCTGATGATGCAGACACAGGGTCCCCGTGGTCCCCAGCTCCCTGTGGCAGCCGCACAGAGGTCCGGGAAGTGCGGGCAGGAAGGAAGCAGGAGCGGAGAGAAAAGCTGAGTCCCCCTGCACCCTCCTGCCGGCCGGGGCCCTGGGCCTCATCTTGTGTCCCCACCCACCTCCCCTCCTCTCTCCCTAGCAGAGGAGCCCACGTTCCGCTGTGACGCCTGTGACGAGCTCTTCCAGTCCAAGCCAGACCTGCGACGCCACAAGAAGTACGCGTGCGGCTCCGTGGGGGCCCCGCTCTATGAGGGCCTGGGCGACGAGCTCAAGCCGGAGGGGCTCGGCGGCGGGGGCGGAGAGCAGGCCCACGAGTGCAAGGACTGTGAGCGGATGTTCCCCAACAAACACAGGTGCCACCCTCCCCTCCGGGCCCCTCCCCCAGCCTCCGGGCCCCCCAGGAGCTGCCCCACAGACTCACGGGTCCCGGCAGCACAGAAGGGGACTGGGACAGGCTGTCCGCACTGACACACGGGGAGCTCCGGGGACAGGTGGGGACAGGGTCCCCTCCCGGGGGGCACATCTCAGACCACTCATCCGGTATCAGGGACCGAGTGGGCCCAGGAGCTGCTGGTGGCCGGCCACAGGCGATCCTGGCTCTGGCTGTGAGGGCCGGGCCCCTGGTCCGAGCCCCCCGCCCCTAAAAGACCCACAGGTGGCCTGGCAGAGACATCGCTGGTCCCACCATTCTGCAGGCAGGCTAGGAGGAGAGTGAGAGATGCAGGTCAGACCCCAAGATGCACAGGGTTGAGCCCCAAGGACACTTCTGAAGCAGGGTCCGAAACCAGGATGGGGGGAGGCAGCACCCTGCTGCCTGGGGACCTGTGGAGTGACCTGACCCTCTGGACATACAGGACTCCTTGTCACACGGCCTGCAGGAGCTGACAGGAGCCACCAGGGGTTCCTTACCCCCCAGCCCAGGCACCAGCCTCTGCTCCCCACGGAGGGACCCCAGCTGTCCTGGGAGCCTCACAGACATGGGCGCAGTGTGCCAGGCCGGGCACGATCAGCCTAGAACAGGCACAAGCTGGCCCTCCCCCGGGAAGGAGGGGCCCTGAGGACCCATGGGAACACCAAGGACAGATGAACCTTCTGGGCTTTGTGGGGGAGAGCCAGGACTGAGGTCCCAGTGCTCCAGGGAAGTGTGAAGACTTTTCCAAGGTGGGCCCCTCCTCCAGCCTCTGACAGTGTCTCCAGGAAGTCCTCGCAAGGTCAGAGTAAAACCCCATCAGGTCACTAAGTGGCTCTGATATCGCTGGGAACCGGACGCCAGTCCCACCATGGCCTCCCCGGGGACAGGAAACCCGCCACCCTGAACACTGACAGAAAATAAGCATTTGGGCAAATCCCGGCTGAGGCCCTCAGCGGTAATCGCTGCTCAAGAGGGTCCGTGTTTTCTTTACATAAACACATAAATCACAATTAACAACAGGGAAAAAGATACAATCTGCCAGTGCTCAAGAACCCAGCGTTTCTGATGTAAATGGATGGCTGGGCCCCGTAATTAACGGGCCGTGATGTATTGCCGCTTTGCTCATAGAGATTAGCAGTCACACCTGGGACAGGAGGGGGAGCAGGAGGTCCCCCAAGAGGAGGGGGTCAGGGGCTGTGCCTTCATCCAAGTGCAGCCGCCCCTGCCCAGCACCTGGGCTCTCCCCACCTTATCTGACCACAGGGGGACACCCACCCCGCTCACCCCCAGCCCGCCTTGTGGTGCGTGCATGGTGAGGAGGCCAGGGTGTCCTTGGGTCTCCTGCGCCCCGCCCCCTTCTCTGGGGCTCATGGCAACGTCGGAAGTGTCTGCGCACCTTTTCCGAAGCCCAAGGTTAGCCTCAAGGTTACGATCATCTTGAAGAGCAGCCAGGTATTGTGAGCTGGGGTCCTGCCCTGCCTCTGCCTGGAGGAGGTGGTCTTGGAGGGGGGCCTGAGCTTGTTGCCAGCCTCGCTCCCTCCCACCGTGCTGTGGGAGGGCCGTCTCTGCCACTCCATCCTGCTGACTTGTCCAGAGAGGGGGTGAACACTTCCGCTGCCGGGACTTACTCTCCTCTCCAAGCGGAGCACGAGGGCGCCGGGGGGCGCCGGGCAGTGGGTGGGCGCCCCTGGTGATGCCTGTGCCCGTCCCTCTGCAGCCTAGAACAGCACATGGTCGTGCACACGGAGGAACGAGAGTACAAGTGTGACCAGTGCCCCAAGGCCTTCAACTGGAAGTCCAACCTCATCCGCCACCAGATGTCCCATGACAGCGGCAAGCGCTTCGAGTGTGAGAACTGCGTGAAGGTAACAAGCACGCGCGCCGCCAGCTCCCGCCCACGCCCCGCCCCCACGAAGACACGGGGGAAGTGTGCGGAGCCCATAATGTGACTGAAGCCCTTTGGGTCCCTGGGTGGGCCGGGGGAGGAGGAAGCACGCTAGGTCGCACAGCCGGGGAGGCGGCCGGGAGAGCTGTCGTTGTCCTCCCCCAGTGGACTCCTGCCCCTGCTGGTGCGTCAGAGCTCATCCGCCTAGAAGCGTGTTCTGGGCTCCCACTCCGATGGTCACAGCTCCCCCAAGAGTGATTGTTGGAGACACAGAGCCCGCTGAGGCCATGGGGGCACCCTGACGGCAGGGGCCGCTCCTGGCCAGGCTCGGCACCGGGGGGTGGGGGGCAAAGCAGCACTGAGAGGCCCACCCGGCGGCCAGAACCGGGCCCACAGGGGAGCGAGCCATGACATCTGTCCTCGCAGGTGTTCACGGACCCCAGCAACCTGCAGCGCCACATCCGCTCCCAGCACGTGGGCGCGCGGGCTCACGCCTGCCCGGACTGCGGGAAGACATTCGCCACATCATCTGGCCTCAAGCAGCACAAGCACATCCACAGCACCGTCAAACCTTTCATATGTAAGTGCTCCCCGCCCCCACTGGCCTCCCTCGGACGTTCCAGGCCAGGCCTCTCCCCTCTGCGGGACGCCTGCTCACTCAGAAACCTCTTCCAGGCGGAGCCCAGGCCCCAGACCCTCTCCTGGTACAGCCTCTGCCCCACTCTGCTCTGCCACACCTGCTCACCTTGGGACCCATCTTTCTCCTGCTGGGGCCTCATTTTCTCCTCCTGCTCTTCTTGGTTCCTCTCTGTCACTTACCCCTACAGTGGCCAGAGGGTGCTGGTACGAGGTGGGGAAGGGCCATTTTAACTGAAGGAGCCCACAGCCCACCCCACCCCTGTCCCCTCTACTCTCCCTAATCTGAGCTCTGGGAAGCATAGCAGTCCCAATAGCACTCACTGAGCCCTGTGTACCCCCACAGTGGCCTGCATCACCTGCACTGTCCGGGCTACAAGTGCCCCCGTTGCCACGGCGTTTACCTGCAGTGCAGGACACAGAGGCCAAGCCCCACCAACAGTAACGGCACAAGGGACCCGCCTACCCCATAGAGGTGGTGGAGCAGGGCTAGGAGGCTCCCCATGGGCTCAGATCGGCCCAGGGGTTCCTGGCCCTATGAATATGGTGGGAGCCAGGACGGCTTATTAAACAAGAGGCATTCTAGCAGAGACCTAGAGGAAAGGTGGCCATGAGCTGAGGGGACACTTGCAGGATGGGGAGCTTGGGACGGGGACAGGAGCAGAGAGACCTTGAGGCTGGCATGTTTGCGGGACTAAGTGAGAGGGAGTAATAGAAGAGTGGACAGAGGTGACAAGGGCCAAGTCTTGGGAACCACATGAGCCAGCACAGGGGCGTGAACCTTGTTCTCAGGGGGTTTGGGAGCCACAGAAGATCCTTCTCTACCTAGCGGCGTACTGACTTAGTCATACGAGATTGCGCTGAGCCATCATTGCATATGATTTGCACTGTCACCATCCACACAAGGCCACACGGGGTCACTGTGCCCACAAGGTTGCACAGGGTCACCATCCCCATGAGGTCGTGCAGGTCATCATACACATGAGGCCGCACGGGGTCACTGTCCACACAAGGTCACATGGGATCACCATCCACACAAGGTCGCCTGGCGTCACAGTCCCCACGAGGTCATAGGGTCACAATTGACACAAGGTTGCATGGGGTCACCATCCACACGAGGTCACACGGGGTTGTCATCCAATCAAGGTTGCACAGAGTCATCATCCACACGAGGTCACAGGGAGTCATCCTCCACACGAGGTCACGTGGGATCACCATCCACACGAGGTCATAGGGTCACCATTGACACAAGGTTGCGTGGGGTCACCATCCACACGAGGTCGTGTGGGGTCACCATCCCCACCCACGAGGTCATAGAGTCGTTGTCCACTCGAGGTCACGTGGGTTGCCGTCCACACGAGGTCGCAGGGGTTCACCATCCCCTCAAGCTTGTGCGGGGCCATCACACGGGTTGTGATGAGTCCTCACCCCTCGGGAGCTTGTGCACCTCATTCTCGTGGACTGTGTGGGGTCATCACACACTCTCACAGCTTACTTCAGGAATCCAACCAAGGAAGGGCCACGCTGTCTCCCCAACAGAAAAGGAAACTGAAGTCATAGACATTAAGTGACCAGGTGCTCATAGCCACGCTGCAGAGCAGGGATTGTAGCCCCGGCCTGGCCCCGGAGCCTGGCTGGGGGGCCGGAACCCCTCGGGCCCCATGGCTTCAGTGGGAGGAGTAACCGGGCGCTTGGGGCCCAGGCTTGGGTGGTCTCCGCGGCCATTCAGGAGTAGGACACCTGCCCCAAAGAGGCGGCATGCCGCTGGCTGGTCGGGCCTTTGTTGCGGGGCTGGACCGTGCCCTCCTCCTGCCCGCTGTCCCAGCCCAAGCTCCCAGTGCCTTGCTGGAGATGACCTGGCTACCAGTGTCCACGGGTCACCTGCCCCGGCCCCCGTCACCGTCACCCGCAGGTTATAGACAGAGTCGGCGAGCAGGGGCGCCACAGGACCTGTTCCCTCTGAGAGAGGTCAGGAAGCAGCGAGCGGGTGGGGGTGGGCGCTGGGGGTTCTGACGGGGACGAGAGGGGCGCACGAGGGTCCCAGGAAGTCCCACTATGGTCCACAAGCTCGCAGCTTGGAGTTTTGAAGCGAGCTTAGGAGCAGGAAATCGCGCATAGTTTCAAAAGTCACCACCTTTCTGGGCACCCAGACACAAAGCTTTGTGGTCTCCTTGGAGGCCATTTAACAACGTAAGTTCCAGGAATCACCGAGCTCTGGCGGGGGCCGCGCCCAATGCTTCTGCAGCTGGCCCTCCGCCCCGTGTGGACAAGCGGGTACTCCCTCCAGCCCCGGTCCGTGCTGCTTGCTCGCCTGGGTGTCTCGGCGTCTGACTAAAGGGTGAAGCTAAAGAGAGACCCCAGGTGTGGCCAGGTGGCCTGCAGGGACATGTCGTTCAGATAAGGTGCACAGATTTCAGAAAGCGGACACATAAAATGTGATTCGCACGTCCTGCAAGCCGCCACCGAGGGCCGTGTGGGGCTCAGAGGAGCAGCTCTGCCAACAGGTGCGCAGCCCCTCACGGGGTAGATGCTCGGAGTGCGCAGGCCCACGGCGCCGCCGCCACTAGTATGCGCAGATGGTGGTCCCCGAGGTGCACAGGCAGCCCACTCACATCTGCGCTTAAATGGGCTAGAAGCCCCTGAGCCCACCCCTCGCGGAGCACTCAGCCCAGGCAGCGATGGCTCGCCAGGGGGCCGGGGCGTGGCCTGAGGGGGCAGGAGGGCAGTATCCGGGCAGGTAGGTGGTCAGTCTCCTCGTGGGCACTCTCTGCAAAGACTGTGTGTGCGACCAAGCACTTGCCCTCCAAGGACAAGAAACTGCTGGGAGCAGTGGCCAGGGCGCCTCTGCCAGGCCCTGCCTTTGTGTCCAGGCCACTGTGGGCTGCCCAGGCCTTTCTCGGCCCCTGCGGGCAGCCCCCTCCCTTTGCCAGCTTTGAGCCAGCTGCTGGCGTTCTGGGTCCAGAACCCACCTCCCTGAGAACCTCCGTCTCCCAGAGGTCTCTGTAGCCCCGGCATTTCTGCCAGACCCCTCCATTCTGTGAGCGGAGGGGTGGCGCTGAGGGTCCCAGGCTCCCCAGAACCAGGCGTGGAGCTGCCCCAGGTGGGGGGCATGGTCAAGGCCAGTATCCGACCTCAGGTTGGCCGGAGCCACGAACGGGGCCCTGGTGAGCTGGCCGGGGGTGCAGCGAGGGGTCACGTGTTTGTGGCCAGTGAGCGAGGACTTAGCTGCGGAAGGGCCTGGTCGCCCCGGGGCCGGCAGGCGACCCGAGTATATGAATAGACCGGCTCCATGGCTCAGCGCCGTTGGGTCAGTGGCCTCCCAGGGAGGGCAGATTTGATCTGATGAGGCCGCACTCTTCCCCGTCGGCCTTGAAAACATCCTGCCACATGGGCGGCAGGAAAGAAGGGCCCTTAATGTCCATAGATGCCGTGTGGAAAGAAGATGGTAACGTGGGCCCAGAGCGCCGGTGCAAATAGCAGGACACCGGCAGTCAGGATTCGTGGTGAACAGGAAACAGGCCGATCCATTGTCTCCACCGGCTGCATTTGGGAAGCCAGTTGTCCTGCCGAGAGAGAGAGAGAGAGAAAGAGAGAGAGACATGCATGCGTGCGTCTGTGCGCGCGCACATGTGTGCATTTTCCTCCCGTTCTGGTTAGAAAAACAAGAGGAGAAAGAAAGAAAAGCTGGTGATTCGTTGACAACACTGAAGTCCCCGGCTGTGGGGGAAATGGCGAGGCGGGGTCCCTGGGGCCCCCGGGTTCTGGTGTTCGGCTCTGGCTGGCACCGCCCCCCCCCGCCCCCCATCAAAGGCAGAGGCCGCTGCCCATCAGCCTGAGCCTGGCTCTGCCTCTTCTCCCCAGTCTGGGGAGGCTTCACTTCCCTTCAACATGGAGCCAGCCCCTCTCCGCACGGCCCTGCCTGCCTTCCCTCTCAGCCCCAGCTTCAAGCCAGACGCAAACGGTGACCAGCCCATGCCACCAGGAGCCGTGCTCCCCGAGGGGCCGGTCACTCCGAGGCCCCTCCGCCAGGACAGAAAGCAGAAGAGCTCATCTGGCAGCTGGTGTTTCCTCGCCCCCCAGTGGGACAGCGCCACTGTCTGGGACTGGGGGACTGGGAGTGGCAGGGAGCTCTGGGGGGCCTGAAGCAGGTACACGTGTGGCTTCACCCATCCAGGGGGTGATTTCGGAGGACCTAGCCCCACGCTACATACACTCCCGGGAAGAGCAACACAAAGTACAGACGTGCCCTGGCTTCTGATGAGGAAGGTTAAGAAACCTGAGCTCGGTGCACGTGGGAAGGCACAGGGCGTCCTCAGCCTGCTGGACCCTGGAGGCCAGCCCCAGGGTAGGCTGTGTGCACACGCATGCAGGCACACGTGCACACACACAGAACACACACGCACACCTCGGATGCGCACATGCCCGTGCCTGTGGCTATGTGAACACACAGACTGCGTGTGTGCACAGGTACGCACATGTGTGAGCGTGCGTGCAGAAACACACGCACACCTGCACACGTGCGCACACACACAGACGCGCCCAGACCTCCGGATCGCGGGGCCGCAGCGCCCAGCCCCCTTCCCCACCCCCCAGCGTTTCCTGGTAATTTCATATCGTGTTTGTGTTTGCTTTCCGCTGATGCTTTAGGTGAGGTCTGCCACAAATCCTACACGCAGTTCTCCAACCTGTGCCGGCACAAGCGGATGCACGCCGACTGCCGCACGCAGATCAAATGCAAGGACTGTGGGCAGATGTTCAGCACTACCTCCTCCCTCAACAAGCACCGGCGCTTCTGCGAGGGCAAGAGCCATTACACGCCGGGCGGCATCTTCGCGCCGGGCCTGCCCTTGACACCCAGCCCCATGATGGACAAGGCGAAGCACCCCCCCAGCCTCAACCACGCCAGCCTGGGCTTCAACGAGTACTTCCCGTCCAGGCCACACCCGGGCAGCCTGCCCTTCTCGGCGGCGCCCCCCGCCTTCCCCGCGCTCGCTCCGGGCTTCCCGGGCATCTTCCCCCCGTCCCTGTACCCCCGGCCACCTTTGCTACCTCCCACGCCGCTGCTCAAGAGCCCCCTGAACCACACCCAGGACGCCAAGCTCCCCAGCCCCCTGGGGAAGCCGGCGCTGCCCCTCGTCTCCGCCGTTGGCAACAGCAGCCAGGGCGCCACGGCCGCCGCGGGGCCCGAGGACAAGTTTGAGCGGCACCTGGAGGGCTCCTATGCCCAGAAGCTCAAGACAAGGGGCAGTGACATGTCGGACGGCAGTGACTTCGAGGACATCAACACCACCACGGGGACCGACCTGGACACGACCACGGGCTCGGGCTCGGACCTGGACAGCGACGTGGACAGCGACCGGGAGAAGGCCAAGGACGAGAGCAAGGCGGCGGAGGGCAAGCCCGAGTGCGGGGGCGGCGCGGTGCCCCCGGGGGCCCCGAACAGCGTGGGCGAGGTGCCTGTCTTCTACTCGCAGCACGCCTTCTTCCCGCCGCCCGACGAGCAGCTGCTGGCGGCCTCAGGCGCCGCGGGCGACTCCATCAAGGCCATCGCCTCCATCGCGGAGAAGTACTTCGGCCCCGGCTTGGTGGCCATGCAGGAGAAGAAGCTGGGCTCCCTGCCCTACCACTCCGTCTTCCCCTTCCAGTTCCTGCCCAACTTCCCCCCCGCCCTCTGCCCCTTCGCCGACCGCTCCCTCGCCCACAACTTGCTGGTCAAGGCCGAGCCCAGGTCGCCCCGCGATGCCCTCAAGGTGGCCGGCCCCAGCGCCGAGTCCCCCTTCGACCTCACCACCAAACCAAAAGAGGCCAAGCCCGTGCTGCCCGCGCCCCAGGCGCCCCCGGCCCCGGCGTCCGGGGAGGAGCAGCCGCTGGACCTGAGCATAGGCAGCCGCGTCCGAGCCAGCCAGAACGGAGGGGGACGGGAGCCTCGCAAGAACCACATCTACGGGGAGCGCAAGCTGGGGGCCGGGGAGGGGCTGCCCAAGGCGTGCCCCGCGCAGCTGCCCCAGCAGCCGTCCCTGCACTATGCCAAGCCGTCACCCTTTTTCATGGACCCCATCTACAGGTATTAACACGCCCCGCCTTCACCTGCTCTCCCCAGGGACCTCGACCTGGCCGGGCGGCAGGGCTGGCAGCCTCCCCTCAGACCCCACCCAGGCCCCCCTCTGTCTCCAGCTGTCTTTTCTCCGCCGACCCTGCCTCCTGCAAAACTCGCCTCCACTCCACTCCCAACGCCTACACTTCCGCACGGCCTCCCCAGTGGGCCCTGCCAGCCCCTGGAGCCACAGCGGGCATTTCTGGTGGGGTCCCAGGAGGGCAGAGAGGGAGCTGCTGGTCTCCGGGGGGAGGAGGAGGAGGAGGCTCCCGAGGGTTTGCAGGCAATCAGCCCCACCCCTCTGGTGGCCCTTCCGGTGAGGAGCCAACTGAATCCCCTCCCCCATCTCTGGGCAGGCTGAGATCAGACGTGTGTATTAGGTGGGGGGGTGTCTGACACCCGCCATCACCCACGCGCAGCACCAGCTGAGCCTTGAGGAGACAGGGCTGTGCTCCAGGGTGGGCCTGGGGAGGGAGGCCCAGCGGTGCGGGAACCGTGCCCTCATGCAAACACATGTGTGTGCACACCCAGTGTTCGGGGGGCCCGGGAGCACGTGGCCTGCAGTCCCGAGGGGCCGGCTGCAGCCTGCTGACCGGCGTGCAGGTGAGGAGCCCAGAGCCGCTGCAGGTGCGCGTGGGATAGAACCATGTCGGCAGGACAGCGGCCTGGGGCGAGGGGCGCCAGGCCAGCCCCTGCTCCTGCCCTCTGCGCTCGGCCCCAGTGGCCTTGGCCTCCAGGGTCTGCAGCCTGTCCTGTTTCCTGCCAGGGCCTGACGTCTTCTTCGGGGGAGACAGGAGCTTCCCTTCTAGGTGTTTCTCTCCGAACACGCCATCTGTAGATGGTTGGACAGTTAACGGAGGCTCCCAGAGGGGCTGTGCCTTTGACCTTCCAAAGGCGCTCCTTCCTTTTCTGGGGCAAGTGTGGCCACCAAAGGGCCCAGGGAGTGCCTGGCCAGTAAATATGACTCTTCAGGAGCCTAGGCAAGGCCCAGAATGCCCCGTGGGCCTCGCAGCCCCCGCAGAGGAAGCAACTGTCCCTGGAGGCCCAGATGTGGGGCCTTCCACTCGGGTGGCCGAGCTTGAATCAGCGGGCTCTCAGTTGACTTCCTGCCGCTCTGTCCCTGACCTCCCTGCCCTCTCCCCACGCCCTCACTCGGCCCCTCTGCCGCCTCTCACCTGGCTCAGGGCCGGGGCTTTTTCTGGAAGCTGAACAGACGGTGAAGCCAAGGAGGGCACGTCCTCTCAGGGGTCCTCTGGGACCCAGCATGTCCCCGCTCTGGCCACTGGATCGTGGGTCCGTGGGCTGAGGGAGGCGATGCCTGGGCCCCAACTTTGCCCACAGAAAGCAGCAAGATGTCCGAGACAGGTTAGCCCCACATCGTCTCCCTGCAGCCCCAATGGGCAGCGTTTGAAGGCCTCTCCGCAAGTACAGCTGTGGGGGACGCAACCGCCCCGGAGCAGGCTGGGCCCTGGGGCTCGGGATCGGGGCCCTCCCCCACTCCCGGTGACTCCGGAGAAACCCCACACCGTCCCCACAGGCCCGCCCCCGGATCCTGTTCCCCTTCACACACATAACCCACCGCCCTCCATCCCCCGGTTTAGGGAACCCTAACACAGCCGGGCTGGCCGGCCCAGGCTCGCAGGATGGGCCGGGCCGCTGCACACAGGCCCACCACGGCTCAGCGGGGATCAGTGGGGCGAAGCAGACCCGGGGGGGCTCCGCCGCTATAGGCTCCTCTTGCTGAAAAGGCCACATCCCACAGCCAGCACTGCCTCCCCGGGGGGTGGGGGGGGAGAGCCTTCACATCCTCCCCTCCCCCTCTCCCTCCTGGGCCAGGCTGGGGGTCCTGCAGGGCTCCCGGGCCCGAGGGGCTGCTCCCTGGGGGGCTGTGCTGTCTTCTCGTGGCTCGCGCTCCCCTCCTTGCACCATCCCCTCATCCCACCCCAGCTCCCCGTCCCGCTGTCTGTCCCAGCCGGCCCTAGTAGGCAGCGGTGTGTTAGAGCGAGGCCCCCGTGCGGACCGAACGGGAGCGGCTGGTGCAGGGGCCGTGTCTGTGTGAGGACAGGTGGCAGGTGTCCCCAGACGGTGCTTTGTGACTCTCCACTGCGGCCAGGAGGCCGAGGCTGATGTCACTGGGAGACAGAGTGCAGGGGGGGCCTCAGGACACGCCCCGGCCCCTTCCTCCCCTTGTGACGTGATGAACAGAGCTGTCAGCAGCATCTGGGAAATATTCTAGAATCATCCTCTCCAGCAGCCATCGCGAGGGTTTCGGTAGCCCCCACCTGGCCACCACAGGGAGGCCCCAGGGACCCCCCGGATGACAGCGGGGTGGGTGGGGGAGTGTGGGGAGGCTGGCGGGGTCCAGGACTGGGCATGGCGATGGGGATGAGCAGGCGGGCTCCGTCACTGTCGGTGGGACACAGTCACCGGAGGCCACGGGGACCCCGCCTCGTGATGGGGGCACAGGGGGCACCGTCGCGGCACAGTCCCGGGCAGCGCGGTGAGGTATGTAACCCTCTGTGCTGTTGTCCAGCAGGGTAGAGAAGCGGAAGGTGGCCGACCCCGTGGGAGTCCTGAAGGAGAAATATTTGCGGCCGTCCCCACTGCTCTTCCACCCTCAGGTGAGACCCTCGGAGGCCCAGCCAGCGGGGAGGGTGTGCCGCAGGACCCTCACTCTGATGAGTGTCCATCCAGGCGGGCCTCAGCCTCCCTGCCCACCAGGTGCCCGGGGGCATTCTCTCCTGCAGCCCTACGGGACACTGGGAGGCCCAAGAGGGTGAGAAGGGCCAGGACACGTGAGGAAGGAGGGTGGTGTGCTGTGGGGCAGCCTCCTGGGTCTGTTGGAGGCGGACCAGGACCCCAGACCATGCCGTGTGCACTGACCCACAGCTCAGGCTCTCGGAGGGGCAGGAGCCTCAGCAAGGCAATGGACAAGAGCATGAATGCAGGGAATCCAAGAATTGGGAACGCAGGGGACAGGTGCGGGAGGCATGGGTGTGAGCGGGACACTAACATATGACCGGGAGCACAGGGGTCTGAGCACAGCGGACCTGGGGAGAAGGAGGCCACGGGGGCCGGGGGACAGGACAGCATCCGATGAACTGGCCTCCCAAGGACAAAGGGCCCCAGGTGGTGGGCAGGAGGGCCCTCCCCCACAGCTGCGGGGGTGGCAGGACTGACCACCAAGACTAAAGTTGGGGTTCTGGGAAAAAGAATCCCCAGGTCTGAGCAGTGGCCACGCACCCACCTGCAGGCACCCCTGTCCAGCCCCCCGCCCGGCCTTGTCCCCACAGGGCGTAGGCACTGAGATGCCGCAGGTGCAGGGACGGGCAGCAGAGCTGGGCAGAGAGTTCCCTGCTCCTGCCCGGGGGCCCAGCTGGGCTCCCTCCTCGGGGCCCAGCCTCCTCCCCAGAGCCGTGCCTCCCCCACCCCACTTGGGGGTCCTGGGCGCCGACCTGGGATGGCCCGAACCAGACTCCAGACCGGGGTATTGTTCTCTTTCCCGGTGTTTCCCACCCTAGACAACCCCCTCCCCCAGTTTGTGAAGCCTACCCCCTGCCTGGGTTCACAGCTAAACTTAGCGCCCCCCATTGTCTCGCTGGGGCCATGGGCCTTGCTTAATGACTTCCCCCGATTTTCCTCAGGGCGGGCTGGAAAAAGCTGACAAGCCTGCCAGGCACATCCTGTGTTTGTATTTGTGCGGGAGCCCGAGCAGGCCAGGCCCAACAGACCTGGGGGCGGCCTCAGCAAGACCAGCTCAGGCCAGGGGAGGGGAGGCCTGGCAGGGGGCCGGCGGCCCATTGTCCCTCCTGCCCGCTCCCCCACCCCACCCCAGCCCTGCTACCACGGGGCCCAAGCACCGGCAAGGGGAGGGGAGGGGGGCCAGGAAGTCCCCTAATCAAGTGGCCTGAGGTCAGGCCACCCCTCGGGCATGATGACCAGCAGCCTCTACAAAGTACGGGTCCCTCCTCATGAAGACGGCGGCCTGCGGTGGCCGGTGCCAGGCCGGACTTTGCCGGGGCCTTTGGTTTGGGGGGCCTGATGCGCGTGTGAGCATGCTGGGGTGCAGGGTGAGCCTCGGCCCCTCACCGCCTCTGGAGCTCCAGGCAGGCTCTGTGGAGAGTTCCAGAACATTTCAAGGCTGTGGCCAAACCGAGGCACAGAGCCAGGTGCGCCGTGGGGCTGAGCCTGGGGTTCCCGGCCGTGGACAGGCTTCCGCCGGGCGGCGAGGCAGCTCCCGCAGGCCCATCCTCGGGGACGGGGCGGGCAGCGTGTGTCACAACGGCATGGGCGTGCCCGGGGAGGCGGAGAGCCGCAGCAGCCCCCGGCCCTTCGTGATCCCAACCCCGAGCCCTCAGAGACAGGCGCCGTCTAGGGCTCTGGTCACAACTGCCCACCAGGTGGAAATGGCCAGGGCCAGAGCTGCGCATCCTCCCCAAGCAAGCCCTCAGCATCTCTGAGGCCCGGAGAGGTGGCTCCCCTGGTTCTTGTCACCCTGTCCCGTGCTGTGGAAGGTCAGTTAGCAGCATCGGGCCGAGGCTGCTGGACTCCGGAGAGCTCTGCCTACAACCGTGGCCTCCTGCCGCCAGCCGGTGCTGCCCAGCCCACGGCTGCTTTTCACCTGGACACAGGGAGCTGCCTTATTTCGAGAGAAAGAGAGAGAGAGAAACACAGACAGAGAGACAGAGCGAGTGAGAAAGGAGAAGAGAAGGGCAGAATGTGATTCTGTGTTTAAATGAAGCTGGCACTCCCAGAGGGCTGGCCGGCCGGAGCCGGTGCTGGGGGGTTCCCAAATCCAGGGACATGTCACCACGAGGCTGGAGTCTGTCCCCCCACATGCCCCCAAACAGGCAGAGAGGCAAGCTGGCGGAGCTTGGTTCCGGCTCCCCCAGCCTGGGCCCTGGGCTGACACGGGGCTTCCAGGGAAGGACAGGTGCAGGGCTGGCCACAGAGAGTGGCCGAGAAGCCCCCGCAGACTGCAGCCTGCTCGAGCGTCTGGTCCTGGCCCAGCGGGGCACGTGCCTGGTCCCAGGGTGCCGTCGGGAGCCCGGGGGGTAGGCCGGCCTCTGCAGGGGGCCCACCATCTCTCCCACTCTCCCGCCGGCAGATGTCAGCCATCGAGACCATGACAGACAAGCTGGAGAGCTTCGCGGCCCTGAAGGCGGACTCAGGCAGCTCCCTGCAGCCCCTCCCTCACCACCCCTTCAACTTCCGGTCCCCGCCCCCCACACTCTCGGACCCCATCCTCAGGAAGGGCAAGGAGCGTTACACCTGCAGGTGAGGCGGGCGTGTGGGGGTGCGCTGGGCTCCCTGGAGAGCCGTCACAGCCGCAGCACGGCGAAGTGGCAGTCAGCGGTCCGTCTACCGCCGGCGGTCATTCTCTGCCCGTGCGGGGGGCGGATGGGGGGCAGACGTCCCCTGCCCCAGCAGGCTGTGCCCCGTGAGCATGAGGAGACACAGCCTTAGCCTGGCCGGTCAGAACCCGGAGCGCCCAGCCGAGCGGGGGCTGGTCCTCGTTCCACCGGGGCTCTCGGGGTCGGGCGGAAAGCCTGGTCTTGCGGAGAGACGGGCGCCGTACCCATCCCCCGCTGTGTGAGCCTATCCAGCCCGTCCAGCGAGCTCGGCTGCCCTCAGGCTGCTCAGGGAAGGGGCTCAGCCCACCTGCCCCCCAGCTGTGGGCCTCGGGCCTAGACCCCGGGTTGGAGGAAGCACGTCAGCAGAGCCTACGGGCCCGGGGTCCCTGGCAGTGCCACTGCCTCACGGTCCCACGCCCCCCCACCCCAGGTACTGTGGCAAGATCTTCCCCCGATCAGCGAACCTCACGAGACACCTGAGGACGCACACCGGCGAGCAGCCGTACAGGTAGGAGCCCGGCCCGTCTGTGCGGGAGGCAGGTTCCACTGAGACGGGAGGGATGGGGGCGGGAGCCGGCACCCTGTGTCATGCCTGTGTTCTGACCCCACAGCCACCCTGGGCCCTGGGGTCTCTAGAGATTAGGCGGGAGGTGCCCAAGTGGGCTTCCTGAGGATTCTTGCCCACTCCCGGAGTGGGGTGCCCGGGAGCGCCTCTCTCACCTGCCGCTGTGGCCCAGGGCGTTCAGAGCGGTGCTGGTCAAAGCCAGGGTCCCAGGTGGGCTGTTGGGGAAGCCTCACTCCACTGCCTCCCCGCTCAACTCCCAGATCGAAGCCGGTGGGCCAGGGCGGGGGCCTAAGGCAGGGTGAGCCGTGGAAAAGGGGCTCCGTGCAAATCCGGGTCTCAGCCTGGGCTTGGGTCATCCTGAGGGATTCGCCGGCCAGCCCTAGACGGAGACCACATGTCTGCTCCCCTCCCGGCCCCTCGGACAGCAAGTCTGCGTGGGAGCCGTCACCTTTCCTGTCCACAAGCAGGGACGCCCCCTCCATTTCAAAGATGGACAGTCGGAGGCTCAGACCCCATGACTTGCCCAAGTCAGCGTCTGGAGAAGCAGAGCCTGCTCCGTGGTCCCTGGGGGCTTTGTCAGGCAGGAGAAGGGCTGGGGTGACAGCCCGGATTCAGGGACCCCGCCCAGGGCGGGGCCTGAGAGTTGGCATTTGCAGTGAGAGACCCAGGTGGTGGTGACCACGGGGCAAATCAGGGAAGATCCTGGCTGAGATGCGGGAACAGCGGAAGGAGCCCGGTGTGGTTTTAAGGCGGCGGCACGAGATTCCCAGCCTCTAGTAATACAGAGCTCGGGGTCCACCGCTGGCTCCCGTGACGCCCTGTGCCCCCGTCCCTGGGACAGGCGGCCACGTGGGGAGCCTGCCGGAGCTGTGGTGCCCGTGCCCCCCCCACAGGCCTGTGCCCTCCACTGAGCGGGGTGCCCCTCACCCAGTTCCCGCCCCCCACCCCCAGAAGTGGCTTACAGTTCCACAAAGGCTCGCAAAGGAAGGAGTGAACGGGTCTGGCCTCCTCCCTGAAATGAGAGCCGCCTTCTGGACAGGGCTGTGCATCAGGGCCCCCAGAGGGTCGGGCTGTGTTTATAGAAGAATTTAATTACCATTGATTTCTTTTGCTCTCTTCAATCTGTGAGTTTCGACTTGCGTAACAGTAATTGCTTTGAAAGTTTGCGTTGCAAATCTTGACTTCTTCTGGCTCAAGGCAGCCCTGACGTGGGGGGTGTGGTGCTTGTGACCCCTCTTGCATCCCGGGGACGGAGCTATCTGGGCTCACTTGGGTCCTTGGGAGAGGGCAGTCGGTCAGTCCGCAGAAAGCTGTCGTCCAGGGGACGGGCCACACCAAAGGGGAAGGGCCCCCCGCCCCGGTGAGGCCGATTCAGCGCGCACGCTGCCTGCCTCGGCGAGCTCGGCTGCGGGCCGACCCCCGTGCCACGCTGCGGGTGCCCTGAGCCCCTCGCCGGCGCCACAAGGCGGGCTTGTGGAGGGCTGTTGGGTGACGATCAAACCAGACAATGCGGGACACTCTTCCTTTTCCATCCTTGCCGGAGATGACCCAGAATCACTCAGAATGGGTTCCAAAGCTCTGATTCTTGGAGAGAAAGATGAGTTCACATGACTGACGGTTTGTTTCCTGGAGAGAAGCTCCAGCCTCAGGCCTGGTGTCCTAAGCTAATGGCTTCTCCAGGCTGAGGGATTGGCGTCAGGCCGGGAGACAAGTGCTACTGACACGCTCTCACGCCCAGAGCTGTGGCAGGGAGCGCTTCCTACAGTTTGGGCTGGACACTGACAGGGCTGCTGCTGGCCTCCTCCCTGACCGCCGTGCCCAGGTCTGTCCGGGGACGCTGCCCGCCAGGGCCTTCGTGGGCTGGCCTGGTGCTCCTGGCGGAGGTGAGGGTCTGGCGTTGGGGACACACGGCTCTCCCCTGCAGCTTGTTTCTTCCCCATTCCCACCGCCTCAGGTGGCCCAAACCTGTGCCCTGGCTGTTCTAGTTCTGGATTTCAAACGTCTCCTCTTTCCTTCCCTTGCCCTGCATGGACAGTCACCAAAAGCAGTTCTCCCTGGGACAGCTGCTGGGCCCCGGGGAGGATACTTCAGCCTCCCCCACCCCGCGCTGGGCCTCCCCCTGGCTGGCGTCCCGGCGGTCACTGCGAAGTCCTCTCAAGAGCCTCGCTGCATGCTGCCCGACCAGCCGGCCACTCCTGGTCGCAGAGACCGCAGGCCGGGCCGTTTCACACAACGAGGCCATAAATTTCACTGGCCACTTGTCAGCGTATTTACAACACAAATCCCAGCTGCTCTGAGAACTCAGCTCCCCCTAAGCCCAGGGCTCACTGCTCCCCTAAATCTCAAATGAGCTTCCCTGTCTGGGCCATTTATTTAGATTAGGACCAGGAGAGGGCCCCGCTCAGGTCTCTCTGAGCAAATAGCACGTGTGGCTCCCCCCGCGCCCTCTCCTGCCCCACGGAGAAAACTCCATTTCTGGTCACGAGAAACAACCCTGTGCAATCGCGTCTTCGACTCAGGATTCTGACCGTTCAGGGACTGCAGGGCAGTGACGCTGTGCGCGGGTGTGCGTGAACCCACGGGAGGACGGGCCCCAGGGAGGCCCGTTGCCTGGGCAGGGGGTGAGCACCCAGAGCAGCTTGGCCTTGAACCCGATCCTTCCTGAGCGATCGCCGCGAGGGCAGGACGGTCGTCTGGGAGCCTGGCATGGTCTGTGGTGGGACAGAGCACGTCCTGAGATGTAAAAACCCTCCTTTCTGGACCATCGTGTGGGAGAGCGCCAGGCCACTGGGGTAGGCAGGCACTGCTGACCCCACTGTGTGGAGGGCTTGAGCGTCCGCCCCCGAGCAGGCCGAAACCCGGCAGCCACGGGCACCCACGGAGGCTTCTGCGATGGCCAGCGCTTGTCGGGGCCAGGAACGTCAGGAGATGTGGGAAGAGAGGCCGTGAGCGAAACCCCAGGATCCAGGGGCTGGAAGCGGCTTAGCCGGCCCCCCGAGGACTGGGGCCGAGCACAGGTGTGCCCAGGCTGACTGCTCAGAGGGCTGAGGATCGATCGCCCAGGAGGCCAGGGACGCTAGCCCAAACCGTTCCTGGAAAGGTCTCAGGCGGCTCTTTGCCTGCCGGCAGTGGAGGAAGCCAGAGTCAGCGAGGCCTCGGCCAAGAAGCTCAGGGATCTGAATGGGAGTGTGGGACACCCGAGCCTCCCTAGCGGGATGCCCCGTGTTCTCTGTGGCCCACCGTCAGCCCCCCAGGGAATGAGGAAGGACGTGGGCTTCCCCAGACAGTTTTGCAGAGCTGCCCCTCGGGGCTGAGAAGCTTAGCTCTTGGCATAGCGCTAACACCAGAGGCTCGGCGGCCGGCAGGGGCCTATCGCTTCCTGCCTTGGGGGCCCCCAGGGCGCACCGTGAGCATCCAGACTGCTTACACAGGGGTCCCAGGACAGCGCCAGGGGGCCCGCCTCACACAGCCCTGTGGGCCCATTCCCACCCAGCGGGCGAGGCTATGTTCGGCCCTGCAGTGACCCGGGAGGGGTGGGGGCCCCTCAGGACGGGTTCTTGGCACCTTCCAAGCCGCACCCCTCTGGAAGAGCACACCCCTCCCACGCATGCGCCCTGCGGGGACCTGCTGTGTAGACCGGCTCCCGAGAGACTCTGCAGCCAGCACTCCTCCTGCCTCCTGTCTACCGGAGTGTATTGGTTTCCAAACACGGAAAATAAATGAGCAATAGACGGGGTTACCTGGGCTGCTGCGCCTCGGGCGCCCAGCGAAGCAGCCCCAGGGAGCGCTGAGGCCCAGACACACACACCCATCATGTGTGCACACGTGCACATGCAACACGTGTGTGTCTGTGCGTCCACTCGGGCACCGCGGAGGCTGGGTGCTCCCACGCTGTGGGAGCAGCTCCCGGAAGCCCCGTGACCCCGACTTAGACTTCTGGCACCCGGAGGCGCCCAGCGAGGCCACGAGGAGCCGGGGGTCTCTGCAGACCTGTGCTGGTGCCTCCCGGGCCCCTCTCTCTCCAGCTGCATGCTTGCACCCACTCTCTGTTTCTGGCTTCTTGGTGTGGATTTTTCCCAGAACTGGGAGGCTATCCCCCCTTTCCCGCCGTAAGGGCTGCAATCAGGGTTGTGAAGGCTGCACCCCCACAAGTTCCCACGTCCAGCGGGCACCGATGCCGTCATGGATGTTCTTGGACACGACTGAGGGGTTTGGAGGAAGGACTGGCGGTCACCTTCCGCACGGGAGCATAGCAGTAGAGGGATCGTGTGAGGCTGGCACTGCCCTCGTCCGAAGGCTGTGGTCATTTGTGGTCCCTAGCACGCGGTGGCCTGACCGGTGGCAAGACTGGGGAGCCCCCACCTCACCCTCTAGGACATGGCAGAGGCTGAAGAGGGTCTGGGGCCACCCCCGAGCCCCCGCTTCATGACTTGGCGAGATGAGGCCCAAGAACCCACTAAAAGACGGCCAGGTGCTGGCCAGCTGTCCCCATGCAGGGTGGGGGCCTTTGGCCTGGTCTCCGGGCAGGGGTGGGGTAGGGAAACCGCCAGCGGGTCTTTCCGTGGTGCGCGGCCGCCCCCTTCCGGCCACTGGGGGCATGTGTCTTCGGGCACGCGGCTGAGTGGGGTCCCAGACGCTTAGTGGAGACTCTGGATCTCAGGAGCTGCAGACCCAGAGGGTCCCCTGCTGCAGCCCGGGGCACATTCCAACTCCACCCGCCTCCCTCGGGTCAGCAGGCAGAGGACAGCTTCTTCCTGGCGCCACGGGGCTTGGGGGACTCAGCCTGCCGGCCTTGCCCCTCGCTCTGGGTGGGGAACTAGGGGCCCCGGGGTCTCCGCCAGGCTGGGGTGGGGACGGAGGGGGTCCAGGGCTCCTCTGAAACGCGTGTGTCCTCCAGGTGTAAGTACTGCGACCGCTCCTTCAGCATCTCGTCCAACCTGCAGCGGCACGTGCGGAACATCCACAACAAGGAGAAGCCCTTCAGGTGCCATCTGTGCAACCGCTGCTTCGGGCAGCAGACCAACCTGGACCGGCACCTCAAGAAGCACGAGCACGAGCACGCCCCAGGTGCAGGGGAGGGGTGGGAAGATGGGGAGCTGCGGGAAGAGAGCTGGGGGGGGGAGGCGAAGACACAGGAAGACTGGAGGGGAGGGGACAGGAGAGGATGGGAGATGGGGGGCATAAGGGTGGGGGGAGGGGACAGGGGGCAGGAAGCCAGGGGAGGAGGGGCAAGGAAAGAGCGGGGCCCAGCTGAGAGATGCCCTCCTCTGATGCTCCCCTCCCCCACACAGCGAGCCAGCACTCCGGGGTCCTCACGAACCACCTGGGGACCAGCGCCTCCTCCCCCACCTCTGAGTCAGACAACCATGCACTTTTAGATGAGAAAGAAGATTCCTATTTCTCTGAAATCAGAAACTTTATTGCCAATAGTGAGATGAACCAAGCATCAACACGAGCACACAAACGGTAAGAAATTGATTCCGGACCCCAAGGAGGTCTAGATCCAGAGCCCACCTGTGTGGCCACACCCAGAGGACCCCCCCTCCCAGCACCAGCCCCCTGGGTGTCCCTACACAGGGACTGGGGCCAGCAGCGCAGGGGGAGACCCAGGGCCATGGCCCACATCTATTCTGACCCTGGCTCTGCCGCCTGGACATGCTCAGGGGGAGGGTGGCGTGGGGGGCTTCAGCGAGGACGCCCCCTCCCCTGCCTCCATGTCTGGGTCTGCAGAGGGTGAGCAGAGTACGCGTCCAAACCGACGATGGATGTGGTGTGCTTGGTGCCGCGCCAAGGGGCAGGACTGGTTGGGGTGCAGGTCCCAGGTGGCGGCAAAGCGCAGGCCAGGTGTGGGCTCCGGCCGTGAGCCCTGCTGGAGTCTGAGAGCCCAGAACATTTCCACGTAATCCGAGGCGCTGAAGGTTTCCTGACGGAAGTACCCCCCACGTGCGTGTGCATGCACACACGTGCACACGTAACCACAAGGCATGAACACATGTGTGTGCACACCAGACCACACGGACATCCACGCTATGCACACACCCGCATATAGACGCGTATGCGTGAGAGAAACCATAGGCATGCACACGCATGCACACATGCACACACACATCCACACCTGTGTGCACATGTGTGTGAGACCACTCAGGCATGCACACGGATGCACACATGCATACATCCGCACCTGTGTGCACATACACATGTGTGTGCACATGCACACGTGTGTGTGCAAGACCACACAGGCATGCACACATGCATTGGTGTGCATATACACACGTGCGTCCAGGCTCACACCTGAGCACATGTACACGTTTGCACTCACATGAAATCATACGCACACTGGCACACATCTGCACATGCACACACGTATGCATGCCCAGGAAAGCACACACCTGTACGCGTGTATATAGGCGCAAAGCAACACACATACCTGTGCAAATATACACATGTATGCGCACACACACACATACACATGCACACAGTGGCAGAATTCACATTCAAGATGTGGAAGGTGTTGTGCGCGACCCAGACCCCCACGCTCAGCCAGGGGCAGCTCCCTCAGGGGCACCTGTGGACGGATGCTTCAGACCCCCCAGGAAGACGCTCTCCTTGGGTGAACACTGGCGCCAGGCCAGCTGGCAGAAGACCAGAGGCCTCCGAACACCCAGAAGCCTCAGGGTGCAATCCCCTGGTTCTGCAGCAGAAACTGAGCCCAGCGAAGTGGGGAGCCTTGCTGCAACCATCGAGCCAGGCCCAGAACCCAGAGCCAGAGCCCTGGCCCAGTGCAGATCGGAGGCCCCAGGGCCCAGCACTCTCCCCACCCACCTCCAGCAAGGAAGGAGGGCCCTCAGGACACCCGTCTCCCTCCAGCCCAGGCCACATCTTCCGTACTCCTAGGGGACAGGGCAGGGGCGCTGGGAAGGCCTGTCGAATTTATAAATGAACGTGGCACTCGGACTTTGTCTGCGGCCACCACATCCTAAATCGTGATCTCACTGGCTGGCCAGGTAGCGCCCAGGGTGGGCTCCGAGGAGGGGATGCTGGGAGAGGCCGGCTGTGGGCTACACTGCCCGGAGTGTGACCCCCTCGGCAGTGGGGACTCCAGCCCCGGTGCAGCCCTGACTGCTCTGCTGTGGACAGAGCGCCCCGTCCATCCGTGGCTCCCTGCGCACACACACGGCGGTCTCGTGGGAACCCAGATCCCCGCCCCTCGGGGGGGCACGGAGCCTGCGTTCCGAGAAAGTCACAGATGTGAGCGCCCGGGTGCCAGGCCTTATCAGAGCCCCGTAGGTGGGCGATGAGACGCCTCCAGGCGGTTTACGGCCATCCTTTGAACTGAGACTCCCTGCGCCCAGGACAGAGGCCAGTGAAGAACCTACAAGCATTTGTTGCTAGCGTCCTCTAGGAGCACCCGAAAGCCAGAAACGCCATCACGCCTCGAGCCTGGGTGGCAGGCCCACTCTCGGCCGTGAGGAGGAAGAGGACTCTCCGTGTAACCCACCGGGACGGAGGGAAGAGGAGCCCCATCCCACCTTCACCGCGGAGCACCTCAGCAGGGCCTTCCCAACGGCCCCCGTGGCGGCTCAAGATGCAGGAGAGCGGCCCTGGGTCCCTCAGGAAGGCCCGGAGCAGACCAGCCACAAACCCAGGCCCTCGGATGCCCTGTCCCGCTGAGGTCTTGTCCTGGGGGCCGGGGAGCCTCCAGCAGACACCCCACATCAGGGTCAGAAGCAAGCGCCGTGACCACAGGTGACACGATCCATCCGTGTAAAGTGCTGAGACGTCGGCGGCTCCACTGGGGGCCAGTGTCGACATCATCCGCGCCACATCCAGGATCACATCCTTCTCTTGACCGTCAAGGAGAATTTAGGGACAGCCAGACTTCCTGGCCCTATAACCCCTTTAATCCCTGCCCCCCGCCCCACACCCAGCCCCTCGTGTCTCGGAATGCGGCCTTATTTGGAAAGGAGGTCTTTAGAGATGTACTTGGTTGCGATGAGGACATCGGTGTGGCCCCCAATCCCACACGACGTCCTAAGGGGAGAGCAGGACACCGACCACATGCTGGGGATGCGCAGAGCTGGGGAGCCGCAGAGAAGCCTCTGCCGCCCAGGGGCGCCAAGGACCAGCAGCCCACCGCCCGCAGGTGCGGCCTCGCCAGGAAGCAGGCCCGCTCGGACTCCAGCCTCCAGATCCCGGAGAGGCGGGGTCCCTGGGGTCGACCGCAGGCCCGGTGCAGGGTCCTGGTGGCCCCGGGGCGTCATGTTTGGAGGCCTGCACGCGTGCGAGGGTTCTCTCTGCCCGAAGCCCCCCCCAGCGTGCCAGACCCCACCCCGGTCCCTGCTGCCACTCCCTGGGCAGTTCTGCTTGATGCAGGCCCCCTGCCAGCGGGCACATCGGCCGCGCGGGCCGCCCTCCCCGCTCCCAGAGGGGCTCCTGCATTGAACCACACAGTGCCCTTGGGCTCCATCTAACCTGCAGGGGCTGCCTGCCGAGTAACCGAGTCCAGCCCCCACGCCGCCCGCCTGCACTGCCTGTCCCACCCTCGGTGTGGGGTGTCCCCACATGGTCGTGAGGGCACAGGCTCCCGGAAGGGCACCTGGTGGAGCGCCACGGAGGGGCAGCAGCCGGGCCGCGGCCTCAGAGCCCTTGGCGGTGGACAGGCAGGTCCTGGCGGCAGCCTGGGTGGCCCCTGGGAAGGGAGCAGCGGCAGCGTTCCCCCTTCTGGAATGGCAGCTGAGCCGTCAACATCTTGTACCCGCTCTGGAGAAGGCACGGAGGGAAGACAAGAATGGCGGAGAGGCCGGCCACCAGGGGCCTCCGTGGCCCAGACAAGCCTCTGTCTCTGGTGGCCAGTGCTCCCTCGGAAAGCCCCCCCCCCCCGGCGCCTCGACGCCAAGAGCAAGATGCCCGTCCCCCCCGCAGCCGCGCACGGATCTCTGTGCGCCATGCAAGGTCAGGAGGAATGGGGGCCCAGATGCGGGCTCAGGAGGCACATGCCCGCCCTCCGTGCCCCCTCCGCCTGCGTGCTGGACAGCTGTCAGGTGGCTCTGGGCTAGCGGCGCTTCCTGAAAGAACAAGCAGTCTCGCCCTTGTTCAGCTTTGATTCTTGCCTTTTAAAAACGAGGCCGGAGTGGAAAAGTCTCCCCAGCTGGAGTGACCCTAAGGGAGGTGGGGGGTTCTGGCCTGCAGGACAGAAGCCACCAGTCTCTGAAACAGACTCCTCTGGGCAGTTTTCTCTGGCTGACAATAGCCCAGCCCTCATTCTACAGACCCCAGGAACCCAGACTATACAGGGGGCCCGCACTCTGGGATGCCACTGTCCCTATGTCCTGACGGCCGGCCAGGAGGAGTGAGCAGGGGTCGGTCAGCAAACCTCCCCAAGGGTACCCCTTGTGCAATGCCCAAGCCCAGCTCCAACACCTAGGGCTCCCTCCCCACCAGATGGGCCATGTCTCCCTTCCCTCACACACACACACACACACACGCACACACACACATCCTGAGTCCCTGGTGGCCGGTGGCCCCTCTGCATCGCAGGAGCCCTTCTCTCCTGGCCCACTGCACAGGGCCGGCGGCTGAGGCCGTGACCAGGAAGGCAGGCTCTCTTCACGGGGGAGAGCTGGCTGGAGCCTTGTCACTGGCCTTTCGGGGTCTAAGACCAACTGCCCCCCATGTCACTTCAGGCCAGAGGGGCCAGACCTGGACAGCAGCTCCCAGTGCCCGGGCCTCGCCAGCGGGAAGCCGGAGGACGCGGAGGAGGAGGAGGAGGAGGAGGAGCTGGAGGAGGAGGATGATGAGAGTCTGGCCGGGAAGTCCCAGGAGGACACCGTGTCCCCCACGCCTGAGCCCCAGGGTGCCTACGAGGACGAGGAGGACGAGGAGCCGCCCGCCTCCCTGACCGTGGGCTTCGAACACACCCGAAGGTGAGGACCGGCCCCTCCGTGGGCCTCGCCTGGGCAGCCTCCCGGGCTAGGGCTAGGGCCTGGGCCAGGGAGGGGCCTGAGCGTCAGGAGGGCAACGCCACCCTCACCCCAGCCTAGATCCCCCCAGCCCCCCAGTGGGCCCAGCCCTGTTCCCAGCAGGCAGCTCACGGCGCGAGGAGGACCCTCCACACAGGGGCCCAGGCGAGGCCCTGCCTGAGGAAGGGGGTCTGGGCTCTGCCACCCCCTCCAACACTCACTCGCTTCCCAAGCCCTGGAGGCAGAGTGTGGGAGGGAGAGGCCCGTCCCGCCGCCCCGCCGTCTCCGGTGAAGGGCCTGGCTAGTGACGTCCGGCCCCCAGCAGGGCAGTGCGGAGCAGGGGCTGAGCGCGGCTTGGACGGGGGGCCGACTGGGGCGCTTACCTGAGCGGCCTGACCACCCCCCTCCTACATCTGGCACCAGGGGTGCTCGGACATTCCAGACCCTCCGGGGAGAGCCCTGTGGATCCAGGAGGCCTGAGCTCCAGGGACGGCCAGTCACCCCTGTCCCCGGGGATCCTGGGCCCCTCCAGAGCCGCCTCCGGATCCGTCCTCTGCTCCCCGAGACCCGGCGCCCCGCCTGCTGCTTGCAACGTGTGCACGTACTCAGTGCCTTCCGTGCCCCTCTGTCCGTCCCTCTCCTGCTTCTGTGTGGCTTCTGTCCGGGTGTCCGCGTGTCTGTGTGTCTGTCTCCTTGTGCATGTGGCTCGCGGAGACGCTGGGGCGCGCATGCAGGCCCCGAGCCCGCTGTGGGGCGTCAGAGAGGCGGCCAGGGCCCCGGCCAGCTGACGCCAGGCCCCCCTCTCCCCGGTCCTTGGTGCAGGTGTGCTCAGCAACCAGGCGGTCTCTTAGCTTTGGAGCCGATGCCGACTTTTGGGAAGGGGCTGGACCTCCGCAGAGCAGCTGAGGAAGCATTTGAAGTTAAAGATGTGCTTAATACCGCCTTAGATTCTGAGGCTTTAACGCAGACACTGTACAGGCAGGCTAAGAACCAGGTAGGTACCGAGCAGAGCCCCACCCCGGCCCCCGGCTGGGTAGCAGGCTTAGCCATGCCTCCTTTGCTGGCGGCCGTCCCAGGCCTGGGGCACAGCAGGACCTCGGGTCCCCGGGCCCGTTGCATCAGCTAGAGAGACACCCAAGCGTCCACTACTTCCCCGCAGGCAGGGGTGAGGCAGGGAGAGATTGAGGCAGGCGCATGCGAGCCGGGCACTCGCAGGGACGTGGGTCACTGTGCTCTCGTCCCCCGTGTCAGGCATCCACAGAGAGCTGTCCAGCCTGGACGCTATGTTGGCCTCCCTCCCTCTCTGATTCAAGCAACCATGGCTGGTGGCCCAGGCTGCTCTTGAAGGAGGCTGTCCATCCCGTGGCCACTATTCCAGCCTGGAGCTGTGATGGGGTCGGTGAGGGCACCCGGCTGGTCCTTAGTACAGGGGGCCACAGGGCCCTACTTCCTGCTCCCATCCACCTGCAGGGGCGGGGTCTCCATCAGCCCATCCCAAGTCTCAGCAAAAACCGTCTGCATGTGTGTCTTTGTCTTTTACTAACCCTGTATGGAGTGCACACCCAGGTGGGAGGAGGGGTGGCCCTCCCCAGCCCGCTCTGCTCTGACCGGCGCCCCTGGTCCCATTGCCCTGCGCCCTGCGGCTCATGGAGAAGGAGTGTCCGGGGACTCGCCGTGCTCCCTGCTCCCGGCTACTCACTCCCCAGAGTAGTTCTGTGCTGTCCCCACGGCTGTCCAGACGGGCAGCCCCCGGGCGCCCCAGACAGGGAGGGCCTCTTACGGACTCTTACAAAGGTGGGGGAGGGGTACAGAGGTGCCTGCAGGGGGAAGCACCCACAAAGAGCCCAGGGAGACCCTGTGCATGGAGCCTGGGACCACGGCACCTTGTCCCCGCGCACGGGAGCGCAGCTGACGGGCGCACACACGCCTAGCCCCACCGCCCACCACATCTTCCTCTTCCTGGCCCCAGGGGAGACTCTGGCTTTTCCCCTCTCCGTCTGGATCTGGGCAATGCTGACCCAGCGAGAGGCAGCAGGGGCCTGGAAGGGGCCAGCCTGGGATCTCAGAACCTCGGCTCACATAGCTGCCGTGTGTGTGTGTGTGTGTGTGTGTGTGTGTGTGTGTGCGTGCGTGCATGTGTGTGTGCGTGTGTGTGTGTGTGTGCGTGCGTGCATGTGTGTGTGCGTGTGTGTGTTCGTGTGTCCTTGTCTTCTCCCCGGCCAGGCGTACGCAATGATGCTGTCCCTTTCCGAGGATGCTCCTCTCCACGCCTCCTCCCAGAGCCCTCTGGATGCTTGGCTGAACATCGCAGGAGCCACGCCGGAGTCCGGAGCCTTCAACCCTATCAACCACCTCTGACGGGCCCAGAAGGGGCCGGGGTCAGAGTCCAAGTAAGGTGACCTCGGGGCCCCATCGTCCCCACAGAAATCCCAGCTGCGGAAGATGGAGAAGGGATCCTCGGGGAGCGGCGTGGCCTGGGCCAGAGAGACCCCCGCCTCACCCCATCACCTGCGTTGGCCGCTCGTCAGCATCCGTCCCCCCACAAACACTGTGGTTCAACTCTAACTTTTCCGATGAAAACTCAGAACCCGGGAGTCCCTGAGCCGTCCTGGAGGCCCATCACCCAAGAATTGGTCGTCAGAACAGCATTCCCGAAGGGTACAGCGCATGGCCAGCCTCATGCCGCTCCCGGGAGTGGCCTCGCAGGACCGACCCGGTGGGTGAGGGCGGCATCTGGATCCCAGACCGCATGAAGGCAGCGGGCCACGGGGGCACCCGCGCAGGGTCTCAGAAGGGACCAGACAGACACGGTGTGCTCTACAAAGAGAGACCGCCCAGACGATTTTTTATATGGAGAATTACACGAGTAACCCTTTTGGTAATCTTATTGACGCCAGAGTCTATTTAAGCATGTGGTTTTAAAAATAGACAGTATTTTTAAAAAAAAAAATCGAAAGATGACTTGCAAATTGTTTTTTAAGAGTAATTTCGCATTGCTTTGGAATGTGCATTTCTTCGCAAACCCGGCCCGCCTGGAGACGTCACTGTGTCTGGGCGCGTTCTTTATACTGTCGATACAGAGAGGCTGTCTATCCCTGACCGTGTGTGCAAAGCCAGCGTGATCCTGGGCGTCCCTGGGGCCCCTGCCTGCGAGCAGTTTCAAACCGTCCGGTGGAATTCTTAGACACGGTGTCCTGGGCTGGCCCGAGGCTGCGAGGAGGCCCGTCACCCGCGTCCCGCGTGTGTGGCATGGGGTTCAGCCCTGTGGCCCCCGCCAAGACCTCCCAGGTGTATGTGGGAGGTGTGAGAGTGCTGGCTCGGGGCCCCCGTGCAGAGGTGGACCAGGCGCCCCATGTTTCTCCTGACAAGGTCCACACAGCCACACCGGTGCGGGCCCCCCACGGCGCATCTGCATCTTCAGACCCCCCCAGCCACCCCCGTCAGACGGACAAGGGGAAGGAAGTGGGCAGCCCCCCACCGTGGCCTCCGTGGGGCAGGCTCCGCGGCTGCCCTGCCCCAGGCCTCCTGGCTACCTGCCTGCGTGAGACCCCGGCTCCAGGACACGACCACCACCCCCACTCCTTGGCGGGCCAGGCCAGCTCCAGAAAGGAAGGGCCTCCAGGCGGGGGACCTGCCTCGCGGGGAGCCCAGACCCCGCGGCCCGGCCAGACGGCGCCTCCTCCGGGCCAGGTCTGCCTGTCCACGCGGATGGGCTTTAAATTATTCCCATAGGGGCCAATCTCAAATCACGTTTTTTTTTTTCCCTGATGGAATTTACCTTAATCTGTATATAACTTGTAATTTTTTCTAATTCATTTCTTTTCTTATTTTATTTCTTCCTTAACAGTATTTTGGCATTAGACATTCTTATTGTGAAGAAATAATGTTAATATAAGTATCTAGTGAAGGACCAAAACCGTGTATAAGGTCGTGTGTCGTGTGATCAATAACCAGGGAGTGGGGAGGTTTCTAATGTGCCAAATACCCCCGCGCCCCCGATAGATCCTGCTGCCTGTTTCCAGACAATCACGTGTTTTTGTTAGAGTTTCAGTTACATTTACATTTAAGACAAGTCTTCTATTTATTTCTTTTATTGTTTGGAAGGAAAAAAGAATAGTGTCCCAACAGGAACAGAAGAAGATCTTCCAAGTTGCCCTTAAAAAAGAACGTAGATGCAAAGGACAGGGGCGCGGGGCGCCGGGGGCGGGGCTTGGCGGTGCAGGAGGCCTGGGCACTGGCTCCGGGGCAGCGTGTCCCCCGAGGCCAGCGACAATCATGTGCTTCCACACTGGGAGACCTGCGTGGGGCAGCCTCGAGGGCGCCACATTCCCCAGGGATCCACCTGCTCCCTGCCCACGGGAGGCAGCGAGCCCGCGCCGGGGCACTCCCGCACGCCCCGCAGGCAGAGCGGCCGCAGCCCCCCGTGGGCGAGGCTTTGCAGACCCCGCCCCTCACCTCCTCCCGCGCATCAGCTCAGCCAGGCTCACCAGGCGCCGTGTGGGATTCCCACGTCCCCCTCCAGAAACAAATGTCCATTTCTGTAAACCCAAATTATATTTCTTCTGCTAAAGAATAAGGTGTGTGCTTTTTTTTGCGATATGACTGTCTCTGCCTACAATAGGAAGTTGGGCCGGGCGAGGCCTGAATGCCTGCTCCCCGCGGTCCCAGGTCAGAGAAGGGCCGGCAGCCGCCGCTCTGGTCTGCTCACTGGGCTCTGGCCATCCGCCATTTCCGGCCAGCCGTGGCCACATCTTCTCTCTCCCTCCTTCCCACAGCCCGACCTTCAGCTCTTACATTTGTCCCCCTGAAAACAATTAGAGCTAGCTCCATTGCTCCTAAACATTCAGCCTCTTGGGCCCCAGTACCTGGCAGGTTTGGGGAGGTCTGTCCTTGGACCCCCGACCAAGGAAGCACTTCGTCCCCAACCTGGGACCTCTCCCCGCTCCCGACGACAGCAAGCCGCCCTCCCTCCTCTTCTCTGTCCCTGGCTGCAGCAGCAGCATGGCCACGTGGGCCCGCCCTGGACCGTGGGTGCAGGGGGCTGGCAGCCAGAACTCCGAGACCCCAGCCCCGGGGCTTGGCCGCAACAGGGCGACCGCCTGCTGACCGCTGCATCCGCGGGTGGTAGCCAAGGTCAGACCTGCCACCCAGGGGCCCCGCTGGGCCAGGCCCTTCCATCCAGCATCAACACTGTTCCTCCTTTGGACCGTTGACCTCCCCAAATGGAAATTCAAAAAGAAGGCTCCCTGCTGTCCGCTCCACTGCCCCTCAGACCCCGGCCCCAGCGGACTGACATCATCCCCCCACTGCTACTCTCATTCCTGGGACAACTGGGTAGGACGCGTGGAGCTACCGATCCTTTGACCAGCCAGACCCTCTGTGAGTGGGACCCAGAGACCCCCTGTTTTGAACCAAGAGGTGCATGTCCCTACAGCTGACCTGGGACCCTGGGTGTGCATCAGTGGACAGGCCGAGCCCAGGTGGCCTTCCTGTGAAGCCCAGCACCTCCGCGGCCCGAGCCTGGCCCTGGGGACTCTCCTGTCCCAGCTGCTGCTTCAGTGAGCATTCGCAAATCACCTGCCCAAGTGCATGTCACCCGTTAGTAGCCTTGAGGCTCAAAGCACTGGACTGTGGTTCCCCTGCCCCCTGCCCTGCCCTGCTGCCCTGCTGCCCCTCAGCCCCCTGCCCAAGTGACTGAAATCTACTGAGCTGTACTCACTGTGCTGTCCCGGGGGAGGAGCGAGGGGGCAGCGTCACCAGGAGAGCCAGGCACCTGCAGCCCTCCCGGCTGGGGTCGAGAGGCGGCGGCCGCTCCAGGCCGGTGAAGGTCGGCTGGGTTTCGGAAGCCATGACCCCCTCTCTGCAGCAGCGAGCCATACTGTGACAAGACAGTCCTGCGGGACTCCGGGAGCGTTCCTTCCCTCCTTGCATCCCGGCTAGTTATGTTCTTCCTTTCTGTCACCGATTCGGATTTCCCGCTTTTGGAAAAAATAAAAACAAAAGGCAGCTTGAGTTTTCCAAATGTGCAATTCACTTGTGAGCAAAGTAATTCCGGAGGTTTCTATCGGTGTGTTTCATATCGTCGACGCTCCCGCAACGGGGAAGCTGGGCCCCCTTGTCGGAGCGCGTCGCGGAGCGTGTCTGCATTTTTACCTGCTGGCAAGAGCCCTACCTGTGTGCCCACATCTCCCTCTTGCCACTGTTTCAGTACAGACTCGGGTCAGTTTGTTTTCATTGTTTGGGTTTGTTTCGTTTTGTTTTTCTTTTGGAACTGTATAGTGTTGAAAGAGAAATCAAATGTAAATGTCTGGTTTTCATATAATGTTTTTTAAAAAAAAAAAAAACAACCATTGAGAAGGAGGCCGGTGTATGTCCCATGTCCCCCTGATTGTAAATTGCTTCTGTTCTGAGTAAACTGTGCATGACTCGTGTGTAGCGGTCACTATCGTGTCTGTTCGTGAAATTCTTATGAAAAGGAGAAGTCAGTAGATGCGCCTGTCGAACACGTGATGAAGGTCTAAGCCCTCCAGACGAGGAGCTCGGAACTGCTCGCGCAGCAAGCGCGGCTCGTAAGCTACGTGGGCGTCACTGAAGGGGAAGGTCGAAGTGCAAGCCACCCGGTGGCCAGGGTGCCCCCCGGGGTAGGACATCACCGGCGTGGTCCTGCAGACTGCATTCTGATGCTTGTGACAAAGACGGATGTACTTGTGTAGAGAAGCTCTCTAAGAGGAAGCCTAGGGGCAGCTGATTCGAGTTTAATGCTGTAGGATAGGACTCTACACGAAATGTCATCTTTCCAATGCGACAATGAATTTATACATGAGATTGATATGCAATAAATCTGTGTGCTTTTCTAAGTCTCGCCCCCCCCCCGAGCTTCCCTGAGGGAGAATGGAGGGCCCCCAGGGCTGGGGGAAGGACCTGGGGTGGGCGTGTGTTCAGGAGCAAGGCTCAGCAGCCTGGGTCGGGGGTCCCCGGGGCCAGACTGGAGACATGCATCACCTTCACCTCAAAACCACACCAGGGCAGGTACCCTTGCTGTTCGCATTTTCCAGAATAAACGAGCTCAGGAAAAGCACCTGTTGTGCATGGCTCTGAGTGAGTGGGACCCCTGGGGTGCTCCCGCTAAGTCAAGGGTCACAGTGGCCTCCAGGTGCGTCCTCTCGGGGCGCCTTCTTGCAGGAATGCCCTCCTCCTGGTGCACCTGGGCCCAGAGCTGGCCCGCATGGCCTCTTGCCCGGCCCCTCCTTGTGACGGAGGAACACTCCCTGCAAGGCTAATACCAAATATACCCCTTCGCAAGGGCGGACCTCCCCGCCAGCCAGCCCTCCTCACAACTGCCCTCCACACCGGCTCTGCCTACTGCCCTTGCACGGTCCCCAGCAAGGGCCCGAGCCTGGCCACCAGGCCATGGCCAGTTAGAGACTAACCAAATGCATGCCCCCCATACTTACCCACTCAAGTGTGGGGGATGGCCCCTAGGTTCTGGGGTCGTGCACCACCCTGTGGCCCTTCTCTTTCCACGGGAGCACGAAGGTGAGGTGGGCAGACCTGCAGACTGAAAGAGGTGTCTCTCTGACAACACGCCCCACCCTCCCCGGGTGTGTGAGGCAGGAAGGAAATAAGATTACGGTGTCAAGTAGAGAAACGGGGTGGCTATACCTTCCTCCCCACAGCTGCAGAAGTGCCTGGTCCAGATTCTCTCCAAAGACAGCCTCTTAGACCCCCAGAACATGCAGGGACCCCTGAGCTTCTGTTCCCTGGTCAGAAATCACTACTTGCACTGGATTTAGGACTATAAGGATGGAAAGTGCCAGGACTTACATCTCTGTCCCCAAGGCCTGGCCTCAAACACCTCAGGAGAAGGTGGGTTACACAAGTGGATGGATGGATGCATGGATGCATGGATGGATTATGGATGGATGGATGGATAGATGGATTATGGATGGATGGATGGATGGATGGATGGATAGATGGATTATGGATGGATGGATGGATGGATAGATGGATTATGGATGGATGGATGGATGGATAGATGGATTATGGATGGATGGATGGACGGATAGATGGATTATGGATGGATGGATGGATGGATAGATGGATGGATGAATGAGTGGATGGATGGATTGTAGATGGATGAATAGATGAGTGGAAGGACAGATGGATTTTGGATGGATGGCTAAGTGAGTGGATGGATGGATAGATGAGTGGATGGAGGGATGGAAGGATGGATGGATGGATGGATGGATGGATGGATGGATGAGTGGACACATGGATGAATTGTGGATGGATGGCTAGATGAGTGGATGGAGGGATGGAAGGATGGATGGATGGATCATTTGCTATAAGACCCCTCACTCCAGGCAAGCTCCCACACAGATTCTCGGAACTCCAGTGCCTCTGAGGGAGCTAAACATGCTCTGATGGGAGGATAGGCAGGGGGAGACCTGGGGGAGGCCTGGGGTCCCTGCGACAGCAGTTCTGGTAGCCACCAAAGGAAAGAAACAATTTCCCTAGTGAGGCATTGGCTGGGAGAGCGTTTTAATATCTTAAAGTTGTTTTTCTCCCAGATGTGACAGACGAAGTGTCAGTGAGGTCATCAGCCCCGATGGTCAGAGGTGGGGCTCACCCCAGAGCTCCAGGCACTGGGGCGACATGAGAGGCTCCTCTCTGGGAAATATCTCCATTCTCAGAGGAAAGATGATGTGAATCACGAATCTGATGAATGGCTTTGCTTCCAAGACCTTCAGCATGAAGGAGTGACGCGTCCAGCACCCCGCCCCCTATACACACACAGCCCTTCCTGGGGCCGCCAACCTGGGGCTCCAGTTGACTAGAAACTGCACCCCCTCCCACCCTCACTCAGCCTGGCAGCTTTTCACCTCCACAGCCCCGAGGGGAGAGGGGAGTCTGCAGCCAGGACACCAGCTGATAATAGCCCTATTGTCGGGAAAACCCCAGAGCAAGGGGAGAACAGAGACAAACAGACCCTGGGACAAGTGAGCCCTTCTCCCTGCTGATGGGCTCCTCCTCGCATAGAGGACTGAGAAAAAGGCTCCATTTTGGACATGGGTGGTGGTGGAGGGGGTTGGAAATCAACTAGAGAAAAATGTGTCAATGAGGAATCTGTTTTCTGGGAAAAGAGATGCTTTTGAATTCCTCCTCAGATTCATTTTGGGCCAAGAGAGCCTGTTGGTTATTTGCAAAGAAGCTATTTTGAGAATCATTAACCTTTTTTCTTGTGGGAGCACATGTCTTCCAAAAATTGAGATGTGTCCTAATTCAGGGTCAAACAGCCAGACCGAAGGTGGCTCTCGTGGGGCCAGAGGGGGCAGAGAGGGTTCAGGGGCACGAGGGGACCTGTAGTCCCGAGGCACGATGGCTACCTCTGGGAGGAAGAGTGCGGACTTCCCGCGTCGGTAGCATCTGTGCTGTTCATCCCCGATTCAAGAAAGGGAAGAGGAGTCCGCTCCAGGGTCCTGGACAGAAGAGGTTGGATCTCCAAGGTTACAAGAAGGAGGGGCTCGGGCACCAGCTGAGACCCCAACAGGGGGCCAGGGCCCACCCAAAACCCCAGGGAGGGAGCTGCCCCTTCCATCCTGGGATCTAGCTTGTGGCCCTCGGATTCCGGGGCTCTCCACCAGGGGGTTCCAGGAAGCTTCGAGCCCGTGGAGAGCAGGAGGCAGCTTCTAGAACGCAGTGAACTGAAGACCTTCCACACAAAGATCTGTATGTCCATGTTCACAGCGGCTTTATCCATACTTGTCCCAAACTGGAAGGAACCCGAAGGTCCCGCCACTGGGGAGTGAAAGCACAAGTCACGGACACAAAGGAAACCTCCCCCTTCTGCCCCCACCCCAGAGCAGGCCCAGTCGGCTCCCTCGGGACTCCCTCGGGACTCCCGGCAGCAGGGGGTCGGCCACCAGCCCTGATGTGGGGAGACTCAAATGTAGGCAGGGGAGCAGGGGAGCTTTGTGGTGGAAAAAGGGAAGGTTCCAGGTGAGCCCAGATGGGGTCCAGGAGCAGGAGGCCGCGAGGACAGGTGCCCCACGTGACTGGGGGGGCACGCGGCTTCCTCTGGGGTCCAGGAGCAGGAGGCCGCGAGGACAGGTGCCCCACGTGACTGGGGGGGCACGCGGCTTCCTCTGGGGTCCAGGAGCAGGAGGCCGCGAGGACAGGTG
>PITA01011871.1:0-64717 GCA_004023965.1 Spilogale gracilis
CTTTACAGCACTTGGTGTTGTCAGACTTTAACATTGGTGCCCATCTGGTGGGTGTAAGTTGACACGTGGAGGTTTTAGGCTTGGATTTCTCTCATTCCTGATGGTTGGGCATCTTTTCATGCTTATTGGCAATGTTGTTTCCTTGGTTATGTTCGTTAGTCCTTTTTCTAGTATGTTGTCTTCTTTTTTTTTTTTTAAGATTTTATTTATTTGACAGAGAGCAACACAGGCAGAGAGGGAACACAAGCAGGGGGAGTGAGCGAGGGAGAAGCAGGCTTCCGATGCGGGGCTTGATCCCGGGTCTCCGGGATCACGACCCGAGCCGAAGGCAGTTGCTTAACCAACTGAGCCACCCAGGTGCCCCTGTTGTCTTCTTCTTATTGATTCTTTAGAAGCTCTTTATATATTAGGGTCCTAATTTTGTGTAAATTACTTGCCTTCCCAGTGTCATTTCCAAATCTGTGACTTGTCCTTTCACTTCCTAATTGGTGACTTTTTGTGAACAGAAGTTCCTATTCTTAATGTAGGAGAATATACTGAGGTTTCTCCTTGTGCTGTGTGCTTTTCGTGTATTTTTAAAGAAACTTCTCCCTCCTCTGAAGTCCTATATTTTCTTTCAATAGTTTGTCTTGCACATTTAGGTCTTTTTGTCCACCGCAAATTGACTTTTGTATAAATAAGGATCCAATTTCAGTTATTTTCCATGTGGATAAGCAACCATCCTGGCTTTATTTATGGAATGCTTCCTTTTTTCCTTATTTTGCAAAACTGCCTCTTTCCTAGATCACATTTTTTATTTATGCTTGAGTCTGCTTGTAGAATCTCTAGTTGGATCCACTGGTCTATCGTGAGCCAAACCCACACAACTCCAATTACTAATGCTTTGAAACAAGTCTTAACGATCACTTTGTATTGTGCATATTGATACCTGGTAAGCCGAACTCTACACCTTGTAATTCTTCGGGAATGTCTTGGCTCTTTTTGGCCTTTTGCTTTTCCTTATAAAGTATAGAAAAAGACTGTCATATGCCATGAGCACCTTGCTGGGATTTCATTTGGAACTGAACTGAACATGAAAATGGATTTGTGCAAAAATGTATTTTATATAGTTAATATTTATTCATATTTACCTGCATGGTTATCCCTTTTCTTTTCTTTGTTCTATCTTGCGTTTTGAACCTTTCATCTAGGATCACTTTCCTTCTTCCTGAGAAACATCTTTATTTTTTGTTAAGATTTTATTTATTTATTACTTTTTGTTTACTTATTTATTTATTAAAAAGATTTTATTTATTTATTTATTTATTTATTTATTTATTTGAGAGAGAGACAGCACTAGATGGGGGAGGATAAGAAGGAGAAGCAGACTTCCTGCTGAGCAAGGAACCCAATGCGAGACTCATTCTGAAACTCCAGGATCATGACCTGAGCCAAAAGCAGTCGCTTAACCAACTGAGCCATCCAGGTGCCCTGATATACATAATTAAAAGTGTCTTTGTGGGGCACTTGAGTCGCTCAGTTAGCTAAGTATTCAACTCATGATTTCGGCTCAGGTCAAGATCTCAGGGGTATGGGATTGAGCCCTGCATTGGGTTTCACACTGGGTGTGGAGCCTGCTTGGAATTCTCTCTCCCTCTCCCTCTGCCTCACCCCTGCTATCTGCTCACTCTCTCTAAAAGAACAAATTAATTTTAAAGAGTAAAAAATAAAAATGCCTTTGTTGAAGCTTTATTGGTGGTCAACACACCCAATGTTGGCTTGTTTGAAAATTTGTCCTTCTTCTTGAAAGATAGTTTTGCTGGGTATACAATTCTAGTTGATAGTTATTTTGCCTTGGTCTCTGGCTCTGGTTGTTACAGTAGAAAAGTCAGCTGTCTACAAACTCTTGTTTTTTGTTTTTTGTTTTGTTTTTTGTTTTTTTGGTTGGTAAATCTCTTTTTCTTTGATTGTATTTTCTCTTTGACCATGCTCTCCTGTAGGCTCATTATGTTCTATATGGATGTGGATTTGAACTTTTATCTTGCATGAGATTTATTGTGTGTTTTGAATTCATGTTGATTCATCTTTTAGCAATTTTGAAAAATTATTAGCCAATATATTTTTGATTATTGTTTTTCTCCCATTGTATTCATTTCCCACAGCCACAAACTTGGTGGCTAAAAACAACAAAAATTCATTCTTTCACAGTCTAGGGGCCCGAACTCTTTACTCAGTATGTTTGGGCTGAAATCAAGGTGTTAGAAGGGCCATGTTTCCTTTGGTGGTTCAAGGAGGGGAATCCATTCCTTGTCTCTTCCAGCACCTGCTGGATGCCAGTGCCCTGGGCTGGCAGCATTGTACTCCAGGCTTCAAGGGCTGCATCTTCAAACCTCTCCCTGCTTTGCATTCATCCTGACTTCTCTTCTGTGTGTTGTCAAATCTCCCCTGCCTCCCTCTTAGAAGGATGCATGTGATTGCATTTGGGGACCTTGGGTAATCCAAGCTAATCTCCGCATTCTTGGACCCTTAACTAAATTAAGACCCCCCCCCTCTTAAAAAATCATATATGGTTAAACTCAGAGGTTCCAGGCATGAGGACATGGAAATATTTTGGGAAGGGCTATTTTCAGTCTATCAGTGATATGTGTATTAAACCCTCCCTCTGGACCCATGCCTTTAGTCTTTATTTCATAGTTTATCACATTGTCCCTCTGTGCTACGTTCTAGGTAGTTTCCCTAGATATAGCTTCCATTTCCTTGGATGGTTTCTTTAGCCCTGTGTAATCCACTGTTTAATCCAGACATTGATGTTTATAATTTTGCTTAATATATTTTTATTTCCTGGAAGTTCTATTTGATTTTTTTTAAATCTCCGTGGTCACTTTTTAATTTCTTGTTCCTTGCTCAGTTTGATTCTCTTTTTAAAATTTTTTAAAAAGATTTATTTATTTGAGAGAGAAAGTGTATGTGTGTGAGTTGGGGGAGGAGCAGAGGGAGAGAATCTTCAAGCAGACTCCCAGCTAAGCATGGCGCCTGACCCAGGGCTTGATCCAATGACTCATGAGATCATGACCTGAGCCAAAACCAAGAGTCAACCCAACTAAGCTTCCCAGGCACCCCAGTTTGATTCTCCTTTTAATTGATTCAATTCTTCACATTGAATGTGGCTGGAGAAAAATTCACCACTCTTTAATGAAATTTTCCTGTGGGAATGATCAGAGAAATGGGCCAGTAGCTGGAGAGGAGTGTATGGTCAAAGTGATAATCATAATGATGATGACAATGATGTTGAAGGAAGATGAAAATTTATATGATCGTGAGAGTGACGTAGACAGGGGTCAGTTCATGGAACAATGTCCTTGTGTGGAGGAGAGCAGAAGGGGTCCAAGGCACGAGGGGAAGTATGGGGCTCAGCTATAGTTGGAGAGTTCACCTGTGGCAACCAGGGAATGGCAGAGTACAGAGTCAGGTAGGTTGGAAGGAGGTGATGGATAGGTGTGTGCCATCTCTTCTGGTTGCTTTGCTTCCTCAGTAAATAGGAAGGAAGGTCATCAGGTGAGAAGGAAAATGGGGAGGAGATGGCCAAGCTATGAGAGAGAGAAGGTGTAACATGGTCATCTATGAGAGTGGGAATTCAAATGGAATGGATTGTCCAGTAGCACGAAACACACTGGGTATTAGTGGGCTCAATTTAACGAGAGACTGATCAGTGTGGTCGTTCTAAAGCACAGATTCAACCATGTCCCTCCCTTTGGTAAAGCCCTTCTTCACTCCCCTGCTCCACACTCCTTTGTGTGGCTTTCTAAGTCATCTATGACCCCAGCCCCATTGATCCCAGTCCTGCCTTTTACACCCTGGCAACTCAGAGCTACTTGAAATTCACCAAACAGATTTCGCACTTTTCTGTCCTGGCTCTTAGTGTTCCCATTGCCTGGAACACCCTTCCCTGCCTTCCCCACCCACAGAGAGCTCCCCTCCAATGATGAGTCTGCCTAGGGAGTTGGCTTCACTTCTGCCTCCTGTGCCTCGCCCCACGGTTCCTTGGACAGAATTTTCTCATCTGTTACAGCTCCCAGAGAACTTCACTGGCCATCAGTCATTTATGGTTCTGCCTTATCCACCATCGAGGGCACAGAATGCATCCTGTAACCTTTCTGTGTCCCTGGCATCCTGCACTAAGCAGGTGCTAAGACAGTGTCCACAGAGCGGACTGTCTAATGGCTTCTAGAGGAGAGCTGGGTCACGCCAGCAGGGGTGTTACCCAGAGGGCCATTAGTGGGATCACCGGACTGCAGGGAAGAGACAAGAACGTTAGCCAGGAAGCAGAGCCAAAGCCTGAAGACAGGAGAAAGCAGGCCAGGCTCCCAAGTGTGGGGCTGAGAAGGAAGTGGAAGGGGAGGCTGGGGGAGTGAGCAGGGAGCAGGTGGGGTGGAGCCTCATGGTCCATGACATACATCTTCAAACTCTGAGCACCTGGCAGGAGGGATCCGTGCTGTCACCTGGTCCTTGGGCTGGGGAGGGGTGTGGGCTCCAGTGAAGCACCTTTCTCTCTGGGAATCTTGGCTCTCTAAAGATAGGATATATATGGGGGGCCCCAACCCCTCATTTCCAAAGAACCAAATGTGTAATTTCCAACAGCCACAAGCATGCCTTTGGGGAATGAGGTCAAATGGGTGTCTGGACACAGCCTGGAATAATACCAAGGACAGAGCTTAGGGGTCAGGCTGCTGGTCACCTCCAAGCTGTGGCACTGTGGGCGACAGTTCTGCTTCTCTGAGCCACGGTTTTGTTTGTCAAAGGGGGATGTTGAAGAAGACACATGGCTAATTAAAATAGGCAACGGAATTTGCAACAATGTGGATGAATCTAGAGGACGTTATGCTGAGTGGCAGAAGTCAGAGACAGACAAGTGCCATATGCTTTCACTTCCATGTGGGATCTAAAAAAACAACACAAACAAACAGAAAGAGCCAGAAACAGTCTCATAAATATAGACAAGAAACTGGTGGTTGCCAGAGGGGTAAGGGTGCGGGGATGGGTGAAATGGGCAAAGGGGTAAGAGGTATAAACTTCCAGTTATAAAATAAGTAAATCACAGGGACGAAAAGCACAGCATAGGGAATATAGTCAATAATAGTGTAGAAATGTTGCATGGTGACAGATGGTAACTGCACTTATCGTGGGGAGCATTTTGTAACATACATAAATGTTGAATCACTATGTTGTATTTCAGAAACTAATATCTTGTATGTCAGCTATGCTTTGATTAATATAAATGAGGAAATGATATACATATCATTTGAATAGATATACATCCAAAGAAGATCATGCACTTGGCCAGTAAGCACAGGAAAGTGGCTCAACCAATCCGTGGTTGTTAGGGAAATGCAAACCAAGCCCACAGTGGGATGCCTCTTCACTCCGCTGGGCAAGAGTTCAGCATTGAAACCTTCATGCATCGCTGGTGGGGATGGCCCCTGTGGTACGGTCTCTTTGGAACAATGTTTTCTCAAAATGGTAAACATGAAGTTAGCATGGGACCCAACAACACGGCTCCTAGGTATCTGCTCGAGAAAAATGATAGCAGGGCACCTGGGTGGCTCAGTCGGTTAAGCATCTGCCTTTGGGTCAGGTCGTGATCTCAGGGTTCTGGGATTGAGCCCCACATCCGGCTCCCTGCTCAGCAGGGGGAGTCTACGTCTCTCTCTCTCTCCTTCTGCCCCTCCCCCTCTTCCTGCTTGTACTCTCTCTCTCAAATAAATAAATAAAATCTTTAAAAAAAGACAAGGAAAAATGAAAGCATGTATCTACCAAAAAACTTGTATATGAATGTTCACAGCAACATTATCCATAATAGCCCCAAACAATGCAAATGTCAGTCAGGGGTGAATGGAAAACAAAATGTGGTATATCCATTCAGCAGAATACTATTTGACAATAAAAAGGAGAAGTATCGAAGCATCTACAACGTGGATGAAGTTCAAGAACATCACGCCAGGTGAAAGAAACCAGACCCGAATGATCACACAGTGTATGGTTCCATTTATATGAAATGTCCAAGGAGAAAATATTATGGAGACAGAACATGGATTTGTGATTGCCTCGGGCTGGTGGCAGGTGCTAGTTGGGGGATGGGGAGGGACTGTAAAAGGCCAATGTTTCAACGTTATGTTGTGGTGCCGGCATCCCACCCTGTAACTATAAAATACATTGAGTTGTACACTTAAAATGGGTGAGTTTTGTGGCATGTAAGTTATACCTTGATGATGCTATTTAAAAGGGGAGGGACTCTCGCTGTGATCTATGGACAGTCAGAAAAAGTTTAAAAAGAGTGAGAGAAAAGGGCAGTGAGATAATGATGTCCACCTTGCCAGGCTGCGGGGGGACCAACTGAGAAACGGTGCAGAGGGTACCGAGTGCCTGGAAGGGAATAGGCGCTCACAGCTGGGCCAGTGGCTGCCCCCACTCTTCTTTCCAACACACTTAATGACAGCCCTGAGTTAGTGTCTGAAGACCCGGCCTTGCTCAGTGCAGGGCTGACGCTAGTTCCCGGAATTTCCCCGTTGGTACTGAGCTCCAACTGCCCAGAGCTTAGCTGGCTGCCTTTCTCACTTCCCTACCGACATCTCCTGGGATGATCTTTCCAGGAAACTATGGGCTTAGGTAGTGAATCCTTACATTGGGTCTAAGGCAGTGCTCCCAAGCACTAGCTATGACCATAGTCCTAATGGACCTGACCTTCATGACCCCAGCTGGCCTGTCTCTGTCCTACTCCCAGGATGCTGCCTCCTGCTTCCCCCAGCTCTGCTCTGCTCTGAGAAGGGAGGCCATGTCCTGGAAGGAGCTGAGGTCCAGGGAGGGAAAGTGAAGGACCCAAGGATTCTCCAGATGATGAGAGAACTGGGTGAATTGAAGATTTATTTGGTGCTTGGTACCGGGTACAAAGTATCTCCCAGGTGTTATCTTCACAGCGGCTCTGTGCCTCACCTGAGTTGGAAACGGAGGCTCAGAGAGGTAAAGTGACTCGCCCAAGGTCACACAGCTATTAGCTGTGATGTCTGACCTTGAAACCAGGGCCTGCCTTCTTTGTCACTGCACTACTCTGCCTTTCCCAGAGTCCTAGTTAGCAGGGAACCCCCTTCTTTCCATTTAGACTTATGGGGAGTCTGGCTTTATTGGGGAGGTTTTGCTTTGCTCTGCGTACTGTGGTGTTGGTCCCGAGCCCAGCTGTAAGGACACCTTCCAGGTGTGTCTTTGGTTGGTTGTTTTTCTCCAGATTTATGGTTCGGTGGAGCCCACTCTCGGGAGAGGACCTGGGGATTGGATGGGAACAAGGACGCTAGTGTGGCCTCCTTTGAGGTCCTCCTGACTCACGAACAGGGCAAGCCTCTAAATCTGTTTCCTGGCCCATAAACCATATTTACGGGGTACTGTTTCCAGATTTGGAAAGGCCACTGTGAGGGCAGCCTTTGGTCTGGCCCTGGAGCCTGGGGCCCCGTGTTTCAGGTCAGAGACTGTCCCCCGTGGAAAAGCAGACCTGGACTTGGGCAGGAAGAGTCCCAACCTCTCCCCAGCCCCAACCTCTCCCCAGCCCCATCCCCAGGCCAGTTCACTTTGTTCAGCTGAAAGCAGGGGTTGGGGTGGAGAAGAGGAGGGACAGGTAGGGGGGAGCCCACTTTTACTGTGCACTTAGCCCAGACCTGCTGCCATATTAAGTGCTGAGAGCCAGCTTCCGCTCCCACAGAGCCCCTGACTCTCGGAGGGTGGGGGGCAAAGAAACTGCCAATACAATGACAATGCAGCCATAGCTGCATTTAGTGAGCACTTACTGTATGCAGGAGCTTCACAGGCATTCTGTCATGTGGAATGTCCTCACCCTGACCCAAACCTGCTGCTGCACAGCAAGGCTCAGTCACTTGTCCAATGGTAGAGCTAGAACTGAGAAGAGCCAGATTTGAACCCAGGCTGTCTGGCTCCTAGCCTCCCCCTCTATGGCCTCACCAGAAGTGGGGCGTGGAGGCAGCCTAGGGGAGCCTGTTCTGTTGGGGGTAGGAGTGGGAAACACAGTGGTTTTCAAACTGACACCTGATTGGGGCTTTGACGGATGAATAGGAGTTGGAGGCAGAATGGATAGGGAGAGTGTCCCATCAGAAGGAACAGCCCGTGCATGGGTAGATGGGCCTGAGCTAGCAAGATGGGTTTGGGGAATTGCACATTGTTCTGTATTGCTGGAGCATCAAGCCTGAGCAGGGAGAGGAGAGGTGAGTCTGTAGACCAGGCTCTGGGCATGGCCTGCCCTGTCTTGCTGAATCGTCTGCCCTTTTTATAAGTCACAGTCCCCACCCTCCAGGGGGCTTAGCCGAGCTTGGGGCCGTGAGCATATCATCAGGGAATGATGACGAATAACCCATGGTCTTGTAGGTACACACGTGGGGAGGGCAGAGCGGGGAGCCTGCCCCGGGTCTGGGAAGGCTGGGCTTTGGGGAAGACTTCCTTGAGGAGGCGCCATCTTGCCGGGGGTTCGTACTGGGAAGAAGAGCAAAGGCGCCATCTCAGGTGTGTTCTGGGGCCACGGAGAGGATGATGGGGCAGAAGTGGAATGAAAGGTCAGCAAAGCATATGTTACATTGAGCCCTGTGTACCCAAAGCCCCTGGCCGTCTGATTTGGCTTCAAATCCCAGCTTGCTGCTTCCCAGCTGAGAAACCTTAGGCAAGTCACTAAACCTCTCTGAGCCTGTTTCCTTCTCAGCTGTGAAATGGGTGGAAAGAGATGACTATAACCTCCCAGAGCCCAGATGAGGGGTTCTCTCCATCTGCTACCATCACAAAGGTCTTTAGGTCTTTGCAGTGTCGGCCAATCACTCGACCAGGGGCTGGCCAAATTTTTCTGTAAAAGGTCTAATAACAAACGTTTCAGACGTTGTGAACTCTTCGGTCTCTGTCGTAATCACTCAGCTCTGCCGTAGTGTGAAAGCAGCGTAGCAAACCGAGAATGAGTGAGCACCGATGTGCGCCAACGAGACTGAACATATGGATCCTGAAATCGGAATCCCAAGTATTTATCTTGTGTTCTTTTGATTTCCCCCCAGCCACTTGAAAATGCCAAAGTCATTCTCAGTTCGTGACCCGTGCAAAAAAGAAGCAGCGGACCGGAAGTGGCCTGTGGGTCCCAGTTGGCCAACCTTGACCCAGACTGTGCTTTTTAAAAAATATTTTCTTTAGATTCACCCTTTCCTTGCTTAAAACTATTTGAAGAGGCAACTTTACATGACACCAACGTCCCTTAACAGAACTAGGAGGCGACCGTAAAAATAGCCTAAAACAACAAATGGGCATCATTAAATTTTTTCCAGATCCAGCCCTGGGTAAGGGGCGGGATGGCGGGGAAGGCTGTCCTGTCCTCGTTAGAGCGTGAGAGAGGTGTCAAGGACCAAAGAGGACAAGACCGAGACTTTCTCTGGGTCAGACTCAGGAGAAAAGTGGGAAGGGGATGAACAGGAGGGTACTTCATTGTAGAAGCCAAGGTCACTTATCTGTGTATCCCATATGGCCCAGCGCTGATGTGGTCTCCCAAGTGTCTAGCATCGTGCCTGGGTATTTATCAAGGTCATCCACCTTCTAGGGAGAGAAATGCTGCCTTGGACCATCCCAGTGGGCAGGAGTCAACCCCTGCTAACTGGAATCACCCGAAGACAAGGTGATGTCCAGAGCAGGGGGCTACTATTGTTAATAAAATACAAATCACGGTAATGGTCAGTGATGAGATGTTAATGCCCAAAGGCCTCAGAGCATCTTTTAAAAGCATCTCTAAAATAAGAATTAAAATTGCAACAAGGGTAAGTCAAGTTCAGAAGAGTAACTTGGCCTTGGTGAAAAAGCACCTGGGACAGCCTTGAGGCCCCTTCTAGGCAGGGACCCCTTAGGGCTTCAGGAGACCCCTTAGGGCTTCAGGAGACTATCGGGAGATAAGACGGCAGTCGGGTGGGGGGGAATTTTAAGGTCCCAGATAAGACAGAGGCTTCTGACCTGTGACCACTCGTTGGAGGTTTGTGGGCCTCCACGGCCTCATCTGAAAAATGGGGATAATAACACTTTGTGTGCAGGAGAAAGGGGCTTGCCCAGAGCAGTGCTTGATGTCCCATCACAGTCCGGCCAGCTCTTCCCTGTTGTGCTCTGTCATCTTGGGGGCCGGGTGCCCCCCCATCTTGGAGAATAGGGGCTACCAACTTCCTGCCTGGGGTCCAGATCTGGCCCTTAGTTGCGCTTTATTTAACTGGAAAAGTTTAAAGTAAAAAAACAGGGGCACCTGGGTGGCTCAGTCGATTAAGCATCTGCCTTTGTCTCAGGTCAGGATCCCAGGGTCCTGGGATTGAGCCCCCCGTCAGGCTCCCTGCTCAGCAGAGAACCTGTTTCTCCCTCACCCTCTGCCTGCCACTCCCCCTGCTTGTGCTCCCTCTCTCTCTGTCAAATAAATAAATAACATCTTTTAAAAAGAGTTAAAAAACAATTTTTGGGATTTATTACTTATTATGGGGTACTGACGTATAGACAGAAACACGCACAAAATGCAATCCACTAGCTCAGCGGTCGTCACATGGCCAGCAGCTGGGTAACCACCAGCCAGGCCAAGGGAGATCACATGGCACGCAGGGCCCCCAGAAGCCCCCTGTACCTCTTCTGTCACTTTTTAACTTTTTCAAGATGTGGTATTTTTTTCTGACACCATTTCTGACACTGAGCATTGTGGGGTTTTTCCACACGTATTCTGCAATTCTCTGAGAGCGGCAAAGCAACCAACAACTCAGTTCAGTTTTGACGCGAAAGTACTTGGAGTTCTGGGTTCAGTCCTGTAAGATCACCCCCTGTTTCACACACTATTCGTGAGTCCTGGGGGGCACCTGTACTTCTGACCAACTGGCTATGAATCGGGGAATACCATGAGCCCTTCCTTAGGTGTCATAACTCACTAGAACAACTCACAGAACTAGGAAGACACTTCCCTTACATGTTCTGGGTTGTCCTAAAGGAACTCAGGAACAGCCGAATGGAAGAGATGCGTGGGGGACCTCTCGGGTGCTCGCAAACTTGGACGCTCTCTGAAACACATTGCTTAGGGTTTCTATGGAGGTTTTGTCAACGAGGTATATGATTGAGTAAAATCACTGGCCAGCCCCTCTCCCTTCCCAGGAGCTTGGGGAGGGGAGGCTCAGAGTCCCAACCCTTTAAACCATACCTGATGCTTTCTGGCCACCAGCCCCCTCATCGTGAAGCTATGGTGTCCCCCTCCCCCCATGACTCATCTCATTAGTGTATAAGGGAAAATAAATTCCAAGGGTTTTAGGAGCTCTGTACTAGGAACCAGGAACCAGAGACAAAGACGAGATATTTATTTTTTTATTAGACCATAGACCATCTTTAAGCAGGGGCACGCACACTCCACTTTGCGACAGACCCCCACCCCCACCCCCACCTCCCGTTGATCTGCAAGGGGGACTAGTTCATAGCTTCGCGCTACCTACTCAGCATCAACAGGCATCTGAAGGGGTGATCCGGGCTTTAGAGTTGCTCTTTGTCTTAATAGTAATAGAAAGAGTTGCCATCATCATTAATAACAGTAGTAATAATAATAAAGTAGCTATCAACTGTTGGGCATTTATGATATTCCAGGGACTATATATTGAAGATATAAGATACAGTATTCTATTCCTTCCAAGTAAGGACTCTTATGCTCTGTATTTTCTGATAAGGAAAGCAAGGACCAGAGAACTAGAGTACATTTCTCAAGGCAATGTAGCAAGCAAAGCAGAAGGCTGATGGAGCCTGGTCCTCGAGGTGGGATGGGGAGTGGGACCTGCCCTAAGCCTTCGGGAGCAGTTTTGTACTAGGGAGTGGCATGGATTAGGGGGTCAGATAGGTCTGGGCTTCAGCCTTCACACTGCCACCCTGACAAGTGACTCCGTCTTTTGAGACTAAGCCTCCCTATCTATCTATAGCATGGGCACAATGACAGCAGGGGTCACTCTTAGGAATGAATGATTCCATAATAAACTTTTCTCTACATCTGGGCTATGCAGAGAGGTTGCTAGAAAGCTGGAATCTTCATGAAGCATCCCATGTTTGCCTCTTTTAAGACCCAGTTCAAGGTCACCTCCTCCAGGAAGCCTCCCAAGATTCCCAGCAGCCCCACAATTCTTGTCCTTACTTTCAAGTTCCCCAAGACAACCCACCCTGCACCTGCTGCCCCTCCTATCCCAGTGTATTCTCTCCTACCTCTGATTACCTTTGACTTTCCAGGGCACCCTGGACCTTGTCTCTCATTACTTTTGACCTGCCATGGGCATCACTGATGGGAGATCAGAAGGTCCCGTGGATGGATTCCAGCCCAATAGTAGAGGTTTGTCTCAGCTGCAGGGGAGGTGGGGACCTGTCTGATTTTGGGGAGCCAGAGAGTAAAGGGAGGTGTATGTCCAACCACTGCATCTGGGGAGAAAAGTCAAAGTGACAGAGTGTGGGGTTCAAGAGAGAATATGGACTTTGTAGAACCCACAGTGCAGTCCTGGCCAGACCACAAATTAGCTGTGTGACATTTACAAGTTCTATGAGCTTCCTGGGCCTCAGTATCCTTGTTTGTAAAAGGGGGAGGTGAGCACATGTCCATGACATCGGCGTGAGGATTAAAGGGTTTCCTGCACGAGTAAAGCAGAGCAATATGCCTGACCCGTCACTACTGCTGGGCAAGGTCCGCTAGCATCATTACTATTTTCTGCGTGAGGTCAAGCTGTGAATTGGGCTGGGTGAGGTGCTGAATGGTGGTCTTTCCTCCTAAATGAGGCTCTCCTTGGAGAGATTCTGTCCTCTAAGGTCCTGGCCCCCCTGCCTCCATCTCTCATCATTCCCCATGACACCATCTCCTGTCCCTCCAAGAGAAAGGGATGAAAAGTGGTAATTGCTAATCTTCCCAGGGGTGTTTTCATTTCAAGGGGTCCTTTAAAAGCCGCAACAGCAAGGATCAGAGTCTGATGACTTCAGAAGTCTTTGGAGTACAAAACAGCAACAATAATAATAACAGTTATGTATCTAAAGTACCTACTAAGTCCCAGGCATTGCCTCGAATCCCTATTATGTTCCCTTATTTAATTATCCCGACACAAGCATGAGGGTGGGACTTTTATTACCATCCTCACTTTAGAGATGAAGGAAGTCAGGCACAGAGGGGTTGAGTAACTTGTCCCATGTGACACAGTAAGTGTCAGGGAAGGGACGAAGCCCAGGCAGACTGAGTCCAGAGCCCCTAAGACCAGAAATGTTTTCAAGATGCTTTACACACCTAATTATCTCAACCACTTCTGCCTTGTAATACACCCGTTTCCCTTTCCTCGCACCAACTTCGTGCGGGAGATATGACCATCCCCAATTTCAAGGTAAGAAAAACAGAGCCCTGCGGAGAGAATTGCCTTCTACTGCCTCTGCTGCTGCTCAGGGCAGAAGGCACATAGCAGGTGCTCAATAAATTGTTCCATTGCCCCCAGAGCTATGCCTTTTGTTCCATCCTCTCTCAACACTGTGCCTGGTTCCTCTCCTGTCCCACTTGCTAGATGCAAACCTGGATTATTTAGGTATCCGGGCTGGATCCTTCCTGAAGTCAAGACACACCCAGGCGTCGTGTAGATCTCCCGCTCTGCCCTGGGCCTTCTATGTGATTGTGTGCAACCAATTCCTTTTTCTTTTTCTTTTCCTTTTTTTAGTCAATTCCTTTTTCAAAGTGAGAATGGTTTTCCATTTTTCTCCTTATAAGAGTAACATGTGCTCTTTGCAAAATGGGGAAAGAATTTTGTCGTCTTGATGTGAGGATTAAATGAAAGAATACTGATGAAACGCTTACCGTTATCCCTGGCACAGACCTTTGTGACAACTGTTACATAATTCAGAAAATATACAATGGTATTTTTTTAAGAAGTAGGAACCATCGGGCACCTGGGTGGCTCAGTGGGTTAAAGCCTCTGCCTTCAGCTCAGCTCATGATCTCAGGTCCTGGGATCGAGGCCAGCATTGGGCTCTCTGCTCAGCAGGAAGCCTGCTTCCTCTGCTGTCTTTCTGCCTGCCTCTCTGCCTACTTGTGATCTCTCTCTATGTCAAGTAAATAAATAAAAAATCTTAAAAAAAAAAAAGAAGTAGGAACCATCAGCTGACCTTTGGGATGTCCTTACAGACTTTTTTTTATCTGTGTATTCACACAGGCAGCCCCATAGACAGAGGATAAACATTTTTATTTATATTTTTTTAGAATTGGGTTTTATAGTGTTTTACTATGTGCCTCTTCATTTCAGTGCTAAATGGTGGACACCTTCCTATAAATAAATACCAACATGTATTGGCCTCTGGATTGTTTGTGCCTTTCTTTCTTTCTTTCTTTCTTTCTTTCTTTCTTTCTTTCTTTCTTTCTTCCTTTCTTTCTTCCTTTCTTTCTTTCCCTTCCTCCCTCCCTCCCTTCCTTCCCTCCGTTCTTTTTAAAGATTGTACTTATTCATTTGAGATAGAGAGATACAGAGAGAGAGAGCATGAGCAGGGGGAGAGGCAGAGGGAGAGGGAGAAGCAGACTCCATGCTGAGCCAGGAGCCCTACGTGGGGTTCGATCCAGGACCTGGAGATCATGACCTGAGCTGAAGGCAGACACTTAACCATGTGAGCCACCTGGGCGCCCCTGTCTGTGTATTTCCTGTTACGGATGCACCATGGCTTCCTTAGTCGACTCGTGCTGCTCTGGAGTTGGGCTGGAAGGTTCAGGGCCGGAGCAGATTGGGGAAGGCTGGCTGAGGCCCCATGGTTACGAAACAGTGATCCGAGAAATCACCAAGGCTGACATGGTGACTTTTGTAGAGAGTCATTTTGAAGTTGGGCTGAGGACAGTTGGGGAGCTGGTCCTGTCATCAGGGCCCGGATGAGCTCAGACACATTCCTTCTTTTGTGACACTGGAAGGGGCAGTCCTCCGGGAAGAAGGCCTTTGACTCACCCCATTCTTGCAGTCACTTCCCAGGAGGTGTCTCCATTGCTAAGACATCGGTTTCAGCAGAAATAGGTCCATCAGGCCACCGAGGACCTGCCCTGCCTGCCTGTGAGGGCTTTCCCTGACACGTGAGGCAGCTGATTGCAGACCAGAAGTCAGAGGTGAGGTGAGTGCAGACTTACCCACTCCCCTGCTTATGGGAGCAAAGCAGCTGGTGGAGGAGGGCACAAGAGGGACCCCAGGGGGCTTGGGACAGCCTGCCGTGTCTTGTGGTTTCTGGAACTGCCAGGGGCCTCCCTGCAAAATCTACTCATCCTGGTCCTCCACGTGAGTGTGGACAATCCATGCAGGACTCCAGACCTATAATTTCCGGGACCTGGAAAGGGGGAATCTAACTGTTCCTCTCCAAGTCTCCGTTCCCCATCTGTAAAAGGGGAATGGCGGTCCCTCCCCCAAATTGATGAGGCCAGGGTAGAAAACGACCATACATGTACCAGACCTTGCATGCAGACTCAGCTGCTGGGACTAAGCCAAGCAGGGGAGCATGAGGAATGAGTGAGATGATGCAGGGGAGCAGGGAGAAGGCTCTTGGTAGCTGTTGGTCCTTGACATCAGGGTCCCATCTCCTTGCGCAGAGATGGCTGACTTGGGCACTTTATAAAGTTTTCCGGTGATGACAAGATAGCAGGGAGAGGTGTCTCCTCAGAGAGGCTGCAGGCTTTAGAGTGACTTTAGAAAGCCTCCCCCTAGCCAAGGACCCTTCCCAGGACCCAATAAGTGGCATTTCAGTTCACTCTTGCAAGAGTCCTAGGGAGCAGAGGTATCCTTTTCATTTTATAGGTGGAGAAACTGAGGCTCAGAGACGTCTGGTCTCACGTATCCCATAAGGAGCCATCTCCTGGTGCACTGGGCTTGAAATTAATTAGGGTCCTGAAAGAGAGGGGTCCTGTGCCCTTGGGGCTGGCTTCTGGCTGCCCTGGAAGACGGTGAGTGGCTGGGGACTGGGGTGATGAGGTCTGGCTTCTTCCCAAGGGAGCAATGGGTCCCACAGATGGTGTCCTCTCCTGCCTCAAGGAGCCCTCCCTCCAGGAGACGAGGGTGACAGTGAACTAGTGGAAAGGCCGCCGACAAATGAACCCGCATGGAAGAAGAACAGGAGCTCCCTAATCTGGCTTGGGGGAGCGCAGAGTGGCTTCTGGGGGCTGTGCTACCTTTCATATTCACCAGCAAGTTTACAATGAAAAGGAACGACTAGTAAATATGAAGTAGGATGTGGAGCAGTCAGAACTCTCACACCTCACTGACGGGGGTGTAAATCACATAGCCAGCTTGGAAGGCTGCTTGGCAGTATGTACGAATTCTAAGCATGCCACCCCCGTGGCACAGCGGTCCGGTCCCCCGGCTTATCGCCCGCAGGGACAAGAGCTCACGTGCACTAAACGACATATATGAGAGCATTCGGACAGCTTTACCCTGCAAGGCCCCCAGCTGCATGCCACCCAGATGTCCACCTGCAGTCAAAAGGGTGAATAACCAGGGATGTGCTCATACTCCATACTCCATACGCAGCAAAGAGTCAGGTAATATGCTGCACGGAGCTACACGGGTGGATTTCACGCAGATGAGACCAAGCAAAGTCCACTGATGTGAGCCTGGCAGGGAATCCATGGGGAGGAAAGTGAGAATCTGATTTCCCTCTTGGGACTCTTCATTCATGTGTGTGGGGAATGATCTGGAGGGTGAGTCCCTTGGAGCGTGCATGTGAAGAAATGCATTGGGCCAGACATGTCACATTTGTACTTTATTGAACGTAAGGTAAATCTCCAGGTCTACCTTAGTCAAAATGAGCCAGCAAACGAGGAAGGAGAGGTGTTACCAAATCAAGGTGGGAAGGGCAAGTAAGAACTGGCCAGTGGGAAAGGGGAACCATGCTCCTGGAGGGGCAATGGAGATATGCAAAGGCCCGGAGGCAGGAGTCCATGGTGTTGCTTCTCACCTTGCTCTGGGCTCATCTGATGATGCTCCTGGACCTCCATTCTCTGAAAATCCACTCATTGGAAGGTTTCCCCTGTGGGATAGGTTGGCAGAGATCCCTTCAACAGCTCACCATTCTGGTTTACGTTGGCCTGTTCCACCTTCCAGTTGTTGAGGAGGGAGCTATAGCCAGAGTGGCATAGACAGGACTTGGAGTTCAAAGCTGGGTTCAAAGTGCAACACACATGAACTGTGTTCTTTCGTATCTCCTTCACCCCCCCTCCCCTGCAACCCTCTGCAATGTCTCGGTTTCCCTATCTGTAAGAAGAGTCTTTAACACATGGAGTTTTGGTAATAGGATAACAGAGATGCTTGACAGATGTCCATCACATGCGAGTCCGTCAGTGAGGCCTGGAAGCCAGGGCCACCCAAAGTCACGGCTCCCCCAGGTGATCCAGCATGGTGACAGTTAGGCCTCTGCAACCCTTGCCTTGATTTCACGTTGCAAGGAACTCAGATCACCACTAGAATGGTGCCTGGCTGGGCTTCAAGGAATGTTGGCTCGTGATAGCTCACGCGTATTCTTGCCAGGCACTGCTTTAAGCTCTTCACACACATGGGCATGTTTAATCCCCATAGTAACCTCACGAACCACCATCCTCCCACTTTACAGAGGGGTAAACTGAGGCACAGAGCAGTTGAGTGACTTACCCACAGTCACGTGGTTAATCAATGCAGCCTGGCTCTGGATCTCCTCCTCGTCACCCCACTGCTGTACCGCAAGATTATACAGTGCTGCCCAAGCTGGCCTTCGGGAGACAGGCCTGGAGAAGGTGCTGGAAGCAACCGGGGCTCCCCTAAGCCTGCTGACCAAGATCAGTGTTGTCTGGGCCGCCAGTGGGACAATCTGGCGCCTGACAGAGGTGAAACCCACGCCCTTTTCGAGGAAGGCAAACCCACCCAGAATAATTGTCGAGACAACACACAGCTTAAGCCGTTTAGAAGCCTGGAGGTACCCAGGAAGCATGAGGCCTGGCCACGTGCTCCTTCTGTGGGCACAGCCAGAGTCGCCCTTCTGCCAAGACTTCTTCTTCTTTTTTTTTTTTTTTTGGCTGTTGTTGTCATTATTGTTTTCTGGGAGGAGAGATAGGACATCTCAAGAATTTGCCTGTGCTGCTGAAAGAATTAATTTTCACCTGCAACATCACACAGAGCTTATAGCCACTCCCTTTCATCTGTGCCATCACATTTTATTGCTCTCTTTCCTTTTATCAGGAAGAAATCGGATGGGAATGTTCTAGAAGCTGCAGCCTGGGTGGGGGGAAGGGATGTCTTGGGGGTTGGGGGACACGCAGGGGAGAAGGAGCAGTTTATTCTCCCTGGCCGCAGCACTGACCTAAGATGCCAGAGAGGGTCCCTCGGTGTGGGATGGTGGGAGATGTTTTTTCTCCTACCTCTTTATGTATTTGCAGGCTTTCTGTAGGTGCATAAGCAAAAGAATGGAAAAAAAAAGAATGGTGCTAATAGCTAATATTTATTGAGTGTTGACTACATGCCCGTTTTACATGTATTAACTCATTTAACCTTGACAACCACGATGCCAGGGAGATATTCCTGTTTGGTCCAGTTTCCAGTGGAGGAACTAAAGTGCAAAAGAGTTAATGAGGTAATGAAGGATACAAACTATCAAAATCTAAAAAGAGGTTGTCAATAACACCCACGAAGGCTACAATATGGCAAAAACATGATGCTCAGTGGAAGAAGTAAAACACAAAAGACCACATATTGTAGGACTCCATTTATATGAAATGACCAGAAAAGACCAATCCATAGAGACAGAAAGTAGATTAGAGGTCGGCTGGGGTAGGGAATAACAGTAAATGGACACTAGAGATGTTATTGGGAGAGACGAAGTATTCCAAAACAGATTTGTAGTGTTGGTTGCACAACTTGGTCAATTTACTGAAATCTACTGAAATGAGTAAATTATATAAGTTGGTCTAGCCAGTGTTGGAAGGTTGGAGCAGGGATGCGATAAAGATGCAAATGAAAAAGCCAGCAATGACAAGAGAATGTATCTGGGGCTGTCATAGGGTAGGTGTGGTGCTAATGGAACCTAAAGGAAACACTCCACCCCAGACCTGGAGGGCTCTGCGAGGGCAGAGGTTTTATGAATGAGTTTGGCACCTGCAGGCTGAGGGCGAGTACCAGGTGAAATGGCAGGGGAGTGGGGTGGGGAGAAAGAGGTTGTTTGTCCATTCATTTATTAATTGTTTTAGTCGTTCATTCAGTAACTGTTTATCGAGAGCCTACCGTGTGTCCCCAGCCCTTTGCCAGAGCAGGCAGGATGGCTGTGATGAGAGGCAGAGGCTATAAAAATAGACTTGTGGGTGAAGTTTTGTCCTTTTCAGCAGGTGGAGGGAGGCTGGCATGCCTCTTGGGGATATTCCTTTGTCTGTATGAGTGATTCCTCCCATCCACTGAGGACCCACCTGCCCTCCCTTTGAATGATGGATGGAGGAGGTGAGGCTGTCTAGGGCTGAGGGAATGGAAACACTTACCTCACTGAGCAGCTTGGGGTAGGACCAAACATTGGCCAGGGAGTGGGACCAAAATTCTAGACCAAGTTTTGCCACTAGTTTTCTGGGTGACCTGGGGCTAGTCCCTACCTCTCTCTGGACCTTGATTCTCTTGTCTGTAAAGTGGGAGCCCTGGGCTCCCTGGCTGACATTGATGACCAGGACTTCCAGCCTTAGAAGTTTCCAGAGCTCCATGGACTTGTCTTTTCTGGTTTTAGCATTGAAAACCCTGCATCAGGGGAAACTCTTGGTTTGAAGCAAATGAAGATGGTTGGTCACCTAATTAGAAGAAGGACATTAGGTTAGCCTCCTGTCTTACCTTATCCACAAAGAGCAAGACACACAACATCTCACTTTTGTTCCTATGTCACAGCACTCTTTTCTAGCCATTTTGTTTGTATATATCATATTTCTATGACTCTGTTGGAAATTCCTTTCAGCCTGGGTACTACTTTCCCCATTTCCTTTAGATCTTCTGGTCTCTACTCAGCAACCTCTTCCAGGCCAGGTGTCCCTTCTTGCACCCCCCTGAACCCCTCGCCACAAGAGGGTCTTTTTGGTTGTCTTTTGTTAGCTCTCCCAGGACTCCTTAAACTCTTGCCTTCTATTATTGCAGGGTCTGTGCTGAAGCAAGTGCTCCGTGAATGATCATGGAATGTCTGAATCTTTTCAGTGCCCAGCAGGGCTGGATGCCCTCCCCTTGGCCCCCCTCCAACTCCGGGGCAATGCTGCTGGGTAGGACATATTCTTCCTGGAACCAGGCTGTAGGGGAGCCACTCCCCAGGTGTGGCTTCTTAATCCTTTCTGTCCCTTGGGCATCTGGTGGAGACTGTGGACCTCTTTGCAGAATAATTAAAAAAAAATAGTGTTAGGATTACAATAAAAACACTTTTTACTAAAATATAGTTACCAAAATATTTAAAAATTTTTGTGATATAGTAACATAGGTGCTTTTTACTAACACATTAAATAATAAGATTTAGTGGTGAGTTTAATATCTTAATTTCAGACTTGTGGCAGCTTAAATGGTATTTTGAGATATCTACAGTCACCGTAGTTATTGATAGGAAAATATCTTTGATTTTTATTAGGGACAAAATCGCAGGGTCTCTTTGTTGCCTGCACTCATGATCAAAGGAGATGCTAAATGCCATTCAGAGAAAAGTGAAAATAAAGATATAACTTTTATCCATCTCAGCATCATAAATCCTATCTTCAAACTTCCTTGGGGGGAGTACCAGAACTCCTGCTTTAAGGCAAAGGGGGTTTGATATTTTAGGTCAGATAAACAAAATCACCAAGAGCTGAGAGAACAAAGAGTGCAGAAGAGTGACCACGCTGGGTTGGGCAAAGAAGAGGAAGGTTTTAAGACAGGTGAGTTTCGGTGCTGAGTGTTGCAGAGGTGAGCCCCTTTTGGCAGGGAGCATGAAGCTGTGGTTGAGGGAAGGAAAAAGAGGGAGAGTCTGCTCTTATGACCAAGTCAAAAGGAGCAGTTGAACACAACAGCCACGACCTCATCCCAGAGCAAGCCCAAGTCTCCTTTGTGTTTCTTTTGTCACTGAGAACACCTGTAAGACAGGGTACCTGCCCTCAAGCTTACACACGAGACAAAACACAAAAGTGAATAAGACAAAATTAAATTGCAATTCAAAAAAGGCAGCTGGAAGAATATGGAACACGTCACATGTCTGATTAACTATACACAGTGCAAGCCACAGGTGTTCAAAGGTGTGGGTCACCTCTGTTCTGAGGTTTATGGAGAGGATCAAATAGAAAATGCACAAGACGCCAGCGGTGTGGGATTGCAGGCTTAGACCATACGCTTTGGGATGGCTTATTGCTTCTCCAGCCTCACTGACCGGCTCTGTAAAATGGGGATAATGACTATGTATGGCTCCTGACATATAGGAAGCGCTCAATAATGGGAGCTATTATCATTAATAAAATAATGATAGATATTTGAAATTTGGTTCAAGAGACTCCAGGAGGCTGGAGAACTAAACATCAGGTGTTTAGGGTGGTAGATCTGAGAAGATTGAATGAAGGGAGGAATGAATGATTGAATCTTCAGTTTGGCTCTGTCCCCCAGACTGGTTCCGCCCACACGCTGCCGGGTTAGTGATTGGATGAAATGTACCCCAACTGTGGGGTCCCCTGCATCTCAGCGTGTGAGTGTGCAGTGGTGGGGAGGTGGTCATTCAGAGCCAGGCAGCTGCCCAGGTGTCATATTCCGGGAGGGTCTTCGCTCAGTCTCCCCCCACCCCCACCCCCCACTCGGCTCGGCGCCGCTGGGGGCCCGGAGACCAGCGAGCTCGTTAGGGCCCAAGAGGATCTCGCGACTACAAGCTCGCGCCCGTAGGTGGGGACAAGCGGTGAAGCAGTCTGCCCCGGTCCACCACGTGGGGGACGTGCTGGAGGAAGCGCTGCCTTATCCTGGGAAGGTCGATCCAGGCCGCCCCAGGTTGGAGTGGGGGTGGGGTGCGGATGCACCTTCGGACGTTATTGTCCCCCAGCCCTTCCAGGACACGCCTTGGGAATTTAGGGCCGGGGAGATAGGGGTGGGGAAGGGAGAGAAGCGGAGCCTCCTTGTTAGAGGACGTGGGGGGAAGGGGCGCCCTAACCAGGAAACGTGCGCTTCTCAGGCTGCCGGCCCCTTTAAGGGGCCGGGCTGGCTCTGCGGCGGTTCCAGCTAACCGCGGGCCTGGTGCAGCTCTGCGGTCCGCGTCTCCAGGCAAAGAACTCGAGTCCAGCTGGGCGGCAGGACAGGGGCGGGAGAGGGCGTGGCCCAAGCGGGAGCTGGGCGGAGCCAGAGCTGCAGACCGCGGGTGTACCCAGCCCTGAAAGCGGCGGGGAGCGGGAGTGGGCGGGGCCGGGGCCCGTGGGCGGGGCCCGGCTCTGCGGTCCTTAGGGGCGGGGCCTCGGGCTCCGGGAACGCCGCAGAGGGAGGTGGAATGGGCGGGGCAAGGTAGGGGGCGGGGCCTGTGTCTGCAGTGGGCGGGGCCCGCCGCAGAGGGGCAGTGCCGGCCGAGAGTCCTCCGCGCGCCGCTGCCGCGGCGGCTCCACAGCGTCTCTGACAGCCGGGGAGCTGGGATCCACGACCCTCGTCACCTCACGCAGCCTTCGCGGCCTCCATCGCGACCCGAGTCCCGTCCCTCGCCTCGGCGCCCACATCCGGGGGGCGGTCCGGCCCGCGGTCGCTGCGGAGGCCGCATCTGGCGCGCATCTGGAACCGCCCGGGCCGCCGCGCTGGAGCCCGCGCCCGCCCTGGCCCGGCCGCGCCGGGAGCCCTGCCCGGAGCTGGAGCCGCACCTGGAGCCGCGGGCCCGGGGCCCTGAGCCGCGCAGCCGGCGCATGGTGAACTCGCTGCTGTTCGGGGAGATGGCCTTGGCCTTCGGCTGCCCGCCGGGTGGCGGCGGCGGGGGCTGCCCCGGCGGGGGCGGCGGCGGGGCTGGGCCAGGGCCGTCGCCGGTGACGGCGGCGCTGCGGGACGACCTGGGCTCCAACATCCACCTCCTGAAGGGGCTCAACGTGCGCTTCCGCTGCTTCCTGGCCAAAGTGCACGAGCTGGAGCGGCGCAACCGGCTGCTGGAAAAGCAGCTGGAGCAGCAGCAGAGCGAGCGCGAGCGGCGGCTGCGCTACAAGACCTTCTCCCGAGAACAGGCCGTGCAGACCGGGCCCGAGCTTCTGCGGCCACCAGCGCCCGGCGCCGGACACGGCAGCGGCAGCGGCGCGGCGGCGGGCGCCAACGCCAACACGGTGGCCCTGGGCGGCCTGCCCCCCGGCGGCGGCTCGCACCCGCAGCACTACGGCCGGTTGCCCGGGACCATCTGGAGCTACACGCAGGTGCGGCGCACGGGCGGCGGCGGCGTGGAGACGGTGCAGGGCCCCGGCGTGTCGTGGGTGCACCCCGACGGCGTGGGCGTACAGATCGACACCATCACGCCCGAGATACGCGCGCTCTACAACGTGCTGGCCAAGGTGAAGCGCGAGCGCGACGAGTACAAGAGGAGGTGAGTGAAGACCTGCCCTTCCCCCCACCCCGCAGCTCCCGGGGAGGGGGCGTCCAGGTCCGGGAGGCGACGGAATGCCTGCGTTCGGGAGGGGCTGGGGGCGGCCAGCTGGTCCTAGCAGGTGGGCTGGAAACTGTGTTTGCATAGCGCCTTACACCCGCATGGCAAACTCGCTTACTAGTGCCAAGAATGGGGGCGGGAGCTGACTACCATAGGGGACATCTCGGTGCTGTCATTGGTCGGGCCGGTTGTTTCTAGGTGACATAATGACCACTGGTGTTTTATGTGATCTCATTTAATCCTCACACCAACGCAGAGTGTAAGGCATTCTTATCCCCATTTTGTACAGGAGGAAACTGAGGTACAGCGGTGCAAGGGGCTGGCCAAAAGGGGCTTGGCCCATAGTGGTGAAGCTGGGATTTGAACTAGTGAATTGAAGGACTTTTGGCTAGTTTGTCTCCCATCCTTGGCATTTTCCCAAGGATGTAGGGCTCCTCTCCCTCCATGGGTACAAACTCACTGGCTGGTTTTTGTTTTTGTTTTTGGTCCCTTAAATTAAATGAGATCATGTGTTTGAAAATGGGTAAATCTGTTCCTACCACTGGGGCCAGAGCCTGCCATCTTGCTCTAGCTTTACAAGGTCTGGTTGGTGTGTCTGGATAACCAGACTACCATCAGACTGGCCACAAGCTTTCAGAAACCCCTCTCTTCACCCTTCTTCTCTCCAGCCCCTATGGTCATGGCTTATGGAGTGCCAACAGATGCAGCCCTAAAAGTGCACAGGAGGAGAGAGCCTTGGGCTGAGCACTGGACGTTAATTGGACCCAGACCACCATCTCTGGCTAGCGTGTGGGGCAGACTGCCTGCAGGATGGACCTGCAGGTCTTGCCCATTTCCCCAGCTGGGAAACTGAAATTGCTTCCTGACCACGGTCCTGGCTGAAGGGCTGATGGCTCAGCTTTCCAGTAAGAGGAGAGGGGTCTGTGTATAGCCTCGCAGGCCTGGCTGGGGGCAGGGCTCTCGATGTCCCAGGCAGGGGTAACTCTGCATTGGGAGCCTTGGCTCCAAACTCTAGGGCTTGGAGATGTTGTGAGAAGGCACTTTCCTTCCACTCCTTGAGTCCTGCTGCTCACAGGAGCCCAGAGGTCTGCTCAGGGAGGGCATGGGTCTTCTCCAACACCTGCTGGGGAGGTCGTTGGACCATTTGGAAACCTGTTTGCTCATTAGACAGATAGGAGTAATAAAATCTACCCCCAGTTGCAGAAGGGGAGAGGAGGTCTGTGATGCTTTTTGGAAAGGACCAAGTAATCAGTTGATGTTATTAAGGATGATAGGCTCTGTCAGGCCAAAATGGACAAGAGGCCCCGGGAATCTCGGGTCTCTCTCATGGGGGCCTGGCTCTCCGCTGGGGATGAGCCCCTTTCCTGGGCCTGTCTTCTCTTGAGGACTTGAGAATGGCTTCATGCCCCGCCACGGCCAGAGGGAGGCTACCTCTGCCTCTGCGGGCAGCTTCGTTGGGGTGGAGTGGGGCAGGGGAACAGGCACTTGTTCTCGATGGTGAAACATGGAGGGATGGGCCCTTCTGTCTCCCACTGTTGATTGTGTCGTCATGCCTCAGGCTTGTGCTGTGGTTGTTTCATTGTATGTGCTTTTTGGACCTGGCTTCTAAGGAGATGGAAAAACCATGCCCAATCTCAGAGGGAGATAGGTTGGCATTGAGCAATGCTTTGTTCGAGTTGCACCCAGGGCGTGGGGTGTGATGTCAGCTTCTGGCGCTGGCCTGGAATGAGATGGGCACTGCTGGGGCAGGTGGAGTGTGGGTGCCTCTCCCCCCTTCCCCTGGGCTGTGTGAGCATCTTCTCTTCCTCCATTTGTTGGTGAGCTGGCGAAGTGCCACTTTTCTGAAGTCGATTCAGGGCTCAAGTTGGATTTTTCCAAAACAAATGTTCTCTCTTCTTTGGGACTCAGTTTCCCTTTCTGTAAAATGAGGGATGAGTGGGCTAACACTGTGCTCCTTGAAGCCGCAGGCTCCTTGGAGATGGTCTTGAGGTTCCTTGGCTATTACGTAAGACTTGATATTTTAAATTATATTACAGTGTTAATATGGTTATAAAAAATGTGCTCACTTTTAAGTTCTTAATGTCAACTCATTCTTAATTGCTAACTTGTTAGTAGTTGGCCTCAAGTTAAAGCCACACGCCTGCCTTCTCTATTCGTCTGAAGAGTACTCCGAGATTGCAGAGCAAACCGCTAAAAACCATTCCCATTTGAAGCTGCTTATCTATGTGAGTCAGGATTTTCATGAAACTCTGCAGCCGAAACTGGAGATAGGATTAAACGGAATATGGTACTGTGTTCCGTGGTCCCAGTTCTAAATGTCAATGAATCAAAATAGCCTCATCAACTTTCCCGAAGGAATTCAGCATAGGTAATTGTTCTACATGTGAACTTCCAATATAAACATATGCCAGTAACATTCTGTTTTTCCTTGTTTTTGTATTTGCATTTCTCATGAGAATTTGCTTTCCAGAGGAGGGCAGACATCTCAACACCTTAAAAGAAAAAATTCAAAAACCACCAGGCTAGATGATCTCAAAAGGTCTTCCCAGCATTGACAAAATAAAATCTTGAGTTTGAGCTCCCAGCCCACTTCTGGCTCCCTGTCCATGAAAGAAGTCATTTTCTGAGGAATGAGGCCACGGCATTTGCTTGGGCTATTGGCCACTGAAGGCTTTAGATGCTTTAGGGCTATCTAGCATGGAGCCCTAAGCAGCGACCAGGAGAAGGGACCTGTGGCCAGAAAGGAAAGCCTCTAGGGTTCCTTCCCCTTTACCTGGAGGAACTCAGTCCTGGACACCCCCACTTGTGTCCGGAGTGCATGCAGCCTGGTGTGTGTAGCTCTGTGATCTCCAAGCTGGAGGCATTTGGGTCCCACCTTTAGGATCTGTGGCTATATCCACGTACCACCACCATCTATGTTAGGACTTAAGAAAAATATTCTTCCCCAGCTTTATTGAGGTGTAATTTGCATATCAAAATCCTCTTAAGCACACAATTTGGTGTTTTTTTTTTTGTTTGTTTTTTTTTTTTTAGTAAATCCACAGAGTTCTGCAACCATCACCACAGCCTAGTTGTAGAAAAATCGCACCACCCCAAAGAGAACCTTCATGCCCATTTGCACTTAATTCCCCTTTCCATCCCAGCCCAGGCAACAGTGATGTGCTTTCGGTTTCTACAGATGTGCCTTTTCTGGACGTGCCATTTCAATGCACTTGTATCATATGGAGTCTTTTGTGTCTGGCTTCTTCCACTTAGATAATGTCTTAGAGGTTCATCCACATCATAGGGTATCTTAATAGTGCATTCCTTTAGACTGGTGAATAATTTTCCACCTTAGTTTGTTTATCGGTTCAGCTCTGCAGTCTATAGAATTTAAATGTGAAGAGTCATTTGAGCACCACCTCACGTCATCTCAGGTGCCATCAGTGGTATGGGAACCATGCTTTGGAAACACCGACCCAAACCACAGCCCCTGTCCTGCGGTGCCTGGGCCCTGGGCCCTGATCAGTTACCCTTGGGCCAACCAGCTCTGAGCTCTATACCATGAGGGAACTGTGGTTGCCCAGACTGTACCATTGACAAGGTTGTCATGTGTTCATTTGGAAACCAAAACAAACATCTCTGCCTTGTCACCACCCAGTGCCACCAAAGTTTTCTATTCTGAGTTTGCAAGCTGGGGGCTTTTCCCTGGAGATTTCTGTTGGGCCTGTCTGAACTTTAAATAAGTGGGGATTTCTCTGCATTGCCTCTCAGAGACCCAGACTCCAGGTTAGGCTCTGCTACTAGATGGTGTGCAACCTCAGGCTAGTTACTACCCTCTCTGAGCTTTAGGCCCTCCACCTTTACGGGAGGGCATTCCTTTTGATGACCCCTCCCAACTCGCCTATACTTTGGTCTGTGACTCAAAGGGGTCTGGGTCAGGGCTGTTTTTCTAGTCTCACAGACTGGCAGTCTTCCCCCTCTCCTGCCCCAGGCCTGGTGTGATTTGGAATGGTCTGGGTTTCCCTCTCTTCCCTTGCAGGTTGCTAAGTGTCTGTACCCCTGACTCAAGTAAGCATGAAGGCCTTGGTTTGCTTCTCTCTGGTGGTTGGGTGATTGGAGCTTGCCCGAGAGCCAGGAGGGACCACAGTGATCATTTAGCCTGACAGTTCCCAGGGGGGCCCTTTGGAGCCCTGGAATCCAGAGCTGGGTGCCTTGGGGCAATTCTGGGGACAGTGAGTGGGGGTGCTGAGTACCTGGGATTTGGCCCCCATCAATCATAGCAACTCTATTTCCATGACTGCCAGATTGGTCTTCTGAGGAAGGTTCCATTGGAAAACAGAGGTCTACAGCTTAGAAAAAGAGAGAGAGTGAGGACGACAGAGACAGAGAGAGAGAGAGAGAGAGAGAGAGAGAGAGAGAGAGAAATTGCTGATTCAGCTGAGTTACTTTCATTTTTGAGGTGGGGAAACTGAGGCCCAGAGAGAGCTGACCCACAAAGCCAGGTTGGGAAGATCACTCTGAGGTGATGCCCATGTCATCTGCCTTTGGTTGGGGTTTGGTCAAGTTTGCTCCACTTTTTTGTGCGTCTTCCTTTAAGCATTTTTTAAAAAGCTACTTTCAGGGCTGGGAGGGACTTTTGTCACAGCTATTTCTGATCATGAGCCGGAAGGGGCTGGGCTGGCAGCCTGAATGAAGGGCCCCAAAAAGGGCTGGTGGGTGCCAGCTGGAGTGTCCCCTGCCTTTCCCCATCTCACCCTGGGAGGCCCTTGAGCAGGTGCGTGCTGGCCCCTGAGTGCCCCCAAGCCAGAAGACTGCCCCCGGAAAGCTGGTCGCAAGGCTTAGTTCCCTGCCACTTCTCTTATTTCTGAAGATGTCACCGATGAGATTCTTTGTTTCTCATTTTCCTGGGAGGCAGCCTGGGATGGGGGAAAAGGGTTCAAATCCTGGCTCTGCCATTCTCTGTGTGACTGTGGGCAATTGCTTAACCTCTCTGAGCCTCCGGAGCTACCGCTTTCTATAAGAGAGGGGGAATAATGTTTGGGGAGGAATCAGGCAGAAACAAAGGAGGTTCTGTGCTAAGGTACCTGGGGCTTGGTAGGCTCGGTAGATTCTCTCTCTGGCTCCCCGCAATATCTGTTCCCTTCGTTTTATAGGGATTTCCTGGCACCGCGCTGGACTGCCCCACACAACCATTTCAGGGCACGTCGCAGCTCCCTCTGTCCCATGGAAGGCGCCAGACATGGTGGTGGGGGCGGAGGGAAAAAGGGCTACTTCTTTGTCCAGCATCTAAGGAGGGTGTCCTTCCTACTCTAGTAGTTGATTTGTGCCTCCGGAAATCTCCCCCTGCTCCTCTTTCTTCCAACCTCCATTGAAAGAAACACACAAACCCCCTCCATCCAGCTCCCCAGTGTCCCAGAGTCTCTTGGCTGTGCTGGCATTCTCTCTGGGGACATATTTGGGAGTGATTTTTCAGAGCCTCAAACCAGAGGCAGGGCAATGAAGTCCCAGAAAAGAAAGGGAAGCAGGAAGCCGGGAGACAGCTGACGCTGAAGATTCCTTCCCCGAGGAATGTGAGGCGGGGCTTTTGCGTTGACCACCGGATGCGAGGCCCCTGCCCCCCCCCCCCCAACTTTCCCCCAGTGCCCACGGGCGCGCACACACACATGCACACGCACACCAGGTCGCACACGCTGTCAGCCTCTCTGGGCCTGTGGCTCCCCTCCCAACACGTGTCGGTATTTGAAGGACACAGAAGGGTAGACACAGAATTTGAACAGGCTCTTTGCTGCAAGGAGATGCGTTGCCTTCTAGGGGAATCGATTTAAACTGTACCGAGTATCATTGATGCCGCAGGCTGTGGACTTTGCATTGGGAGGCCTGGGTTTTGATCACATCAGGAGGTGAAGCCGGGCTGGTGTTCCATTGATTTCCCATGTCATGGATGGCTGCAGACCTGGGGTGGGGAAGGAGGCTCTATCAACCCCTCTGCCCAGCGCCAGGATGCGTTGGTCTTTCTTGACCTTTTTCCATCAGGCGTTCTTAGTGCCCACTGCCTCTCCCAGCCAGCAGCCCACACCCTGACTCTCAGTGGCCTGGGATGTCTGCTCCCCCCACCGACTATAAGCTTGTGGGGGCCGGCTCTGGGTCTGTGTACTGGCAGAGCCCAGCCTGGGCCTGGCCAGGGTCCATGCTGAGGAAGCATTTTGCAGCGAGGGAGGGCGCTGTGCCTGGTGGCTGTGTGCCGCTAGGCCCCCCGTGCGGCTGGGGACCTGGGGACTCTGAGGCCCACATGACACAGCTGGTGGTCACAGGCTGTCCATCCAGGTGCTCATGTGCTCTGGTCCCCCCACACATCAGTTTTAACAAATTTAAATAACACCCATCACCTGGGCTCCCAGCATGGGCGTTAAAAGCTGAGCCAGATTGGATAAGTTACTTTACCTCTCTGGGTCTCCATTTCGTCATCTGTGTCCCAAAGTTGCAGGCAGGGTAAATGGGCTCATGGAGCTATGGTATTTTATAAATGGGGAAAGTTCTGAAAGAGGTTGCGTAGGGCAGATATGCAGGTGCCCTAAGGGGTCAGTGGGACTGGCTTCATGAAGGGGCAGAAGTCGGGAACCAGGCTGGAAGCTGGAGGGAGGGTGGTCCGTGCCTTTGCCAGCAGCGTCTGGGTGTCAGATAGCCTCTGGGCATTGCTGGCTGCGAGGTGCCTAGAGGAGTAGGGGCCGGGTGGCTGGTGAGGATTTCTGAGGCTGCTGCCAGCCCGCCTGAGCAGTGTCCTCCCACCTCCAAAGGGCTCGGGGCCTTCGGCTTGCTGGGCAGGATGTGGTTATTTACCCTAGTTCCTGGTACAAGAGAGGGTAGTTGTCACCCAGCAGTAAACCTGGCAAATGCCTCTGGTTCCCTTGAGAGGCTGTGGCCTGGCCGAGCCCCTGGCCCGTGGTATGGGGCAGCTGGAGCCCTGTGGAGTCCAGGCTTTGGTCCTGGCTGGCGTGCAGAGTGATCTGAGCTTCTGGTTGCCCACCTGGGAATGGGCGTGGTGGGAAGATCCACCTGCCGTGGGCCCTGGGAATCCCGTTCTCTCTGTAACTTCGTCGGAGTGATCTGGAATCCACACACCATATCATCTTTTGTACCTTGGTTTGCCACTCTATAAAATGGGGGTGTGTTTCCTTACGAGGTCTGCTTCCCAGGGTTGCTATAAAAATCACCTGAAGTAATGGAGTGTGAAAGCATTTTGAAAAAGATTTAAAAATAAGTCATAATGACTTAATAGCTGCCACTGATTGAGCACCTGGTATGTGCTGGGCTCCGTGATGACTTCTTTAAGTAAGTGACACTTAATTATTAGACAACCCCAAGAGGTGGGAATTAATTATGCCCATTTTACAGGTGAGAGGTTCTTTTCTCTCTCTCTTTTAAAAAATATTTTATTTATTTTTGTTAGAGAGAGAGCCCATGAGCACAAGCAGGGGGAGCAGAGGCAGAGGGAGAGAGAGAAGCGGGCACCTTGCTCAGCAGGACTCGATCCCAGGACCCTGAGATCATGACCTGAACCAAAAGCAAACACTTAACTGACTGAGCCACCCAGGCACCCCTTTCTCTCTCTCTCTCTCTCTCTCTCTCTCTCTTTTTTTAAAAAAAAGATATTTATATATTTATTTATTTGACAGAGAGAAACACAGCCAGAGAGGGAACACAAGCAGGGGGAGTGAGAGAGGGAGAAGCAGGCTTCCCGCCGAGCAGGGACCCTGATGTGGGGGTCGATCCCTGGACTCTGGGATCATGACCTGAGCCGAAGGCAGACGCTTAATGACTGAGCCACCCAGGCACCCCCTTTTTTCTCTTTTTTAAAGATTTTTTTATTTATCTGAGGAGAGAGAGAGGAGGGGGAGGAAGAGGAGGAACAGAGGGAGAGGGACAAGCAAACTCCATGCTGAGCATAGGGCCTGATGTGGGGCTTGATCTCAGGATCCTGGGATCATGACCTGAGCCGAAACTAAGAGTTGGAAGCTCAACCAGCTGAGCCAAGGTGGGAGGTTCTGAGAGGTGGAAAACCTCTGCCCCAGATCTTGGGGCAAGTGCAGGCTGCGTCTCTAGACCCCAAGTTCAGTGTTCTCCCTAGCAGGGACAGGCTGGCCAGGTCCCACGGCACCTGAGGGCTGCTGAAGCCTGGTCCAGGGTGAGGAGGCAGGCTGAGGCACGGGGTCTCCCCGGCGCCCGTCACAATATTGACACAAAAGGTGGCAGAACGGGGGTGGCTGCTGCATTGGTAAGACTTCCTGCTGTCACTTGACAGTAATTATTTCTTGAGAAACCAATGAGTCATTGGCAACGGTAGGGAGGTGAGCCTCCCGGGTCACCATAGAGGGTGGTCCCATCCCCTGTCCCAGGCCCCCTTAGGTGATCCTAGTCGGGGACTGGACTCTGAGTTGCGGGGAGTTCCTGGTCAGCACACCGTGGCTGGAGGGCCTGGCAGGGGGGGAATGGGGGGAGGCCAGGGAGCATGCATTAGCACCTGTCTGGCACTTTTCACGTGATGGGATTCAAACCTTGTGCCGACCCTGCAGATGAAAACCTAGGCTCAGAGCAGAAAAGTGACTTGCTCCAAGTCACACAGCAAAACCGGGGCCGGATGTGGGCCTCAGATTAAGTTAAGGCTCCTTTGATCGTGCCCAGCACCTAAGCACGCTCAGGACAGTGGCTGGGGGTTCTCATGAACTAATAACAAGCAGGGGAGAGAGCAACGGCATTCTGGTGACTAGAGGGAAACTGGCCTCCATCCTGGGGTTGAGTCTCCCGAACGTGTGCTTTTGGTTGGTTCCGTGGAGCTTGCCTGGGTGCTGGGAACTTGGTACAGTCATTCCATGCCTGTCGCTGGGGAAGCTGAGCCTGCTGGGCGTGGATGGCTGAGAGGCTGAGGCCTCTGTTCTCCTGACAGCGGCTGGGCAGGCGCCGAGAGCCAAGTCCTGTGCTGGGCGCTGGGGTAGAGCAGACACAGCCCCTGCCCTCAGGGTCTGGGGACAAAGGCAGATGTGACAGAGCCATGTGACAGCTGCCTGCTCAGATAGTGCCTGTGCACAGTTAGGGCACAATAATATTAATTAATTAATGAAACAAATATTTATATAGCCTTTAATCTTTGTCAGGCTGCATTTAAAGCAGTTTAGGGACGTTGGATTCATGTAACCTCGTCATAACCTGTGTGCTGGGCACTGTCATTAGCCCATTGCAGAGACTGAAACGGAGCCACAGAGATAGTGACAGAACTGAGCCCAGATGCAGCTAACAGGTGGGAGGCGAAGGTTTCATCCAGGAAGTCAGGCTCTGGATTGAGCCTTTTACGCTGTAACCCAGGCAGGGGCATGCCCGCTGCATGTAGCTTCTAGGCTCTGAGCCTCAGTTTTCACTTCTGTGAAATGGGTATAGTACCTCTGCCCTCACTGAAGCGATGTCTGTGCAAGCACTTTATAAACTGTCAAGTGTTTGCCATTGGGGTCGAAAGGATTAGAAGTCTGGGTCCTTCTCCCAAGCTTCCCTTGCAGCCTGGGGCCCCTCGAAGCCCCGGGATACATCCTCGCCCTCCCCTTGCCTTTACATTCACAGACAAGCTGTACTGGGATGTTGGACAGAAACCGGCAGAACTCGCCAGCTTGGAGCAGGACATTCCTGTGCAAGTCGGAAGCTGGGAAGGGAGGAAGTTGAAGAGTGTTTCTGCTGCTTCTCAGTTGCGTGAACTGGAGAGAGTCATTTACTTCTCTGAGAAGGGGGGCAGGCCTGTGCGTGGGCAGCAGGGAGAGTGAATGGGACCATGGTGCTAGCAGCTGCAGTCCTGGTTATTAAGCGAGGCTGAGGGTTTTGGGGAGAGGAGCAGGGGTGGGAGGTCAGGTTGAAGGGCCTTTGGACCCCGGCTTGGGCAGGAGCCCCCCACCCCCACCCCATGGCTGCACTGGCTGGGGGCCGTCTCTGAGCTCTCTCTGCGATGCTGGCTCAGCGCACTTCGGCATGCGTGCTCTGACTTCGGGATGTGCCCATTCACACAGCCCCCAGCCATCTGCTGCTCGATGGGGAGACGCCCCCGCAGTGGAGACACTGCCTTCCGCCCTCTTAACTGGCCATTTTTATTACTTGGGTTATTTAAGACGGTACTTGGCTCGCTGCCGCCTGTTTGCTGTCTTGGGGGAGGGGAAGAGCCTCTGGTCTAAGTGGACCTTGTGAAATTCGCTGGCAGACAGGCTCCTCTCGGGGCAGGGTCGGAACATCTTCCCAGGGCCTGTCCAGTGTCTCCTTTTCCCCCCTGGCCTACTGTGGTAATGGGCAGAAGGCCATGTTGGGCTGGGCGGCAGTGGGGGAGACTGACTGGAATAGCTTGGGGAAAGCTTGTTGCAAAGTCAGACGGCAGGACCAGAGAGCCTTGGAGCTCTGGGTGGGACCCTGCAGTGCTTGAGACCCAGGGGCTGTGAAAGATGCCTGAGCCAGCTTAGGACGTGGCAAGGAAGGCTTCCTGGAGGAGATGCCACCGAGTTGGGTTTTGGAGATCTAGTAAGAGTGGGAGAGAAGGGAAGGGCCCTCCAGGTAGAGAATGGCTGGACGAAGGCCTAGAGGTGAGGTTGCCATGTCAGCACGGAGCCTAGAGCCTGCTACTCAGGCAGGACCTGGCCTGCCTGCCCATTCTCCTTCCCTTCTCGTCTTCTCTCCCTCCTCCTGCCCTTCTTGGTGCTCTTTGTTCCATTTTGCTGCCTCTCATCCTTTCTCCTCTCCCCCTTTCCCTTCTTTCTTGCTTTGGTCTTCAGTTGCTGTGGTTGGTCCTCTCCTCCCTGTGTGAGGCAGGGGAGGGCTGTGAGGCATGTCCTGTCCCTCGGCCTACCCGATGCCAGGCCTCTATGGGGGCTTGTTGTCTGCTGCTGGGGCTTTGTGAGCCTGTGTGTGCATGTGTGTGTGTCTGGGAGTCTCGGTCGGCACCCTGCAGACTTGGAGCCCTTGGGGTCAGAACCCTGCCTTTGGCCACCCCAGACCCTTTGCACTACCCCTCATATATCCTAGTGGGGGGCAGGAGAGGCTCCCTGCTGAAAGGGATAGCTGTTGGAGGTCAACACTGGTCACGGGAGACCTCAGCCTCCAGCTCCCAGCCCCCATCAAAGATGAGCCTGGGATTAGACATGGTGAGGGGTATGGGGGCCCGGGGGGGCTAGGCTGCTCGCCTTACCTCCCAGGCCTGCCTGCCCTGCCTGTCCCTGTTCCCTCAGACCTGTGACTTCATCTTACCCCCCGCCCCACCCTGTGGGCCCAGATGGTGTGAGCGGTTTCCAAGGTCAGTTAGTGCATTCCCCTGCTTCCAGGAAGATGAGTAGAGGTGCCTTTGTCTTTTGAAAAAGACCTTCTGAGAGTCCGTCCCTCCGTGTTCGATATTTTTCTCTCTACCCCCATGCACATACCTGTGACCATTTTCAGATGAGAAAACTGAGGCCCAGAGAAGGGAGAGCAGCTCCCTTGAGGTCATACAGCAGAGTTGAGTTTCTTTTGAAACCTTGAGCTAAGGGATCCTTCCCAGGTCTGATAGTCATTTAAGGAGGGGTTTTGAAAGCTCCTGGAGGCTGAGGCTCTTGGGGTGAAGATGCCTCAGAGCTGTGAGCCCTGCCCTCTGAGCCGCATTCAGGTCCCGGCAGGTGAGCCCCTGTTGCCTGTGATAATAAAAGGCATTTCCCTGGCCTCAGCCCCGGGGTCCTGAGGTGTTGACTGACTGCCTGACAGCCCCTGTCTGCCACCATGTGCTCCACTGTGTCATTTCTCTGTGCCTCAGTTTCCTCTTGTGTAAGTGGAATGACGAGATCCCCCAGTGCTGTCGATAAGCCTCACCCTGGGTGGGCCGTTCCTATCCTCTTTTCTCTGGGGTGGGCCCTGGAGTGAGGCGGGGAGAACTTTGCCTTCAGAGCTGGAGTTGTGTGACCCGGAAAGCTGGGTCCCCCAGCCCCACGGAGATCCCCGCTCTGGGGATGTGGCTGATAAATGGTACTACTTGTGTCTGGATTGCTCTTGATGGAGAATCTTAGCTTTACACTTGTCTTTAAAGAAAATGTTGACAGGGGCGCCTGGGTGGCTCAGTTGGTTAAGCAACTGCCTTCGGCTCAGGTCATGATTCCGGAAACCAGGATCGAGCCCCACATCGGGCTCCCTGCTCGGCGGGAAGCCTGCTTCTCCCTCTCTCACTCCCCCTGCTTGTGTTCCCTCCCTGGCTGTGTTTCTCTCTGTCAAATAAATAAAATATTAAAAAAAAAAAAAAAGAAAAGAAAATGTTGACACTTAAAACATCAGGACTTATCCAAGCTGGGGAAACTGAGGACCTAGCTCAGCAGGCTACTGGCAGAACCAGGATTCACCTGATGGCAAGTTCAGTGGACCCCCAACTCATAGGCTATTCCTTTCTGTGCCTTAAGGCATAATAAGTCCGCAGGCTATCACTCGGTGGGAGCTCTGGCTCTGAACTGAGACCACCCTGAGCCTCAGGTCTCTCATCTGTAAAATGGGGATGATAACCTCACAAGGTCGTAATGTAGGTTCAGCGAAATAGTGCATGCCAGGTTCTGATGCCTTGGCTGTCACTGCTCTATCCCTCTGTCCCAGGCCCCATAAATAAGAAGGGCTACTCCTTCTCCCTTCCTCTTGTGTTCAGGGCACTTTCTTTCCCCAGCAAAGCCGCCTGCCTGATGAGCAAGGGGGAGGTCACATCCGCTCTCTTCCCCAGCAGATTGTGAACGCAGGGTCACTGGTAGGGCAGGACCTAGCATTCACGGCCATCCAGCACAGTGTGTTGCCTGGAGCCTGTGGCTTCCAGTGGCCTTGTTGGATGGGAGACTGTGTGTCTCTGTTCCTGCCCCCCGCAGGAGGGGCCCTCTCTGTCCCAGACTCCTTGTGTGGAGTGGAGTGGAAGCAGCCTCAGGAGGTCACCTCCCTAGCCTGAGGTCTCACCATGAAGCAAGGGCAGAGCTGGGACTTGAAACTGAGTCTGGCAGATTCTTCTGGACTACTTCCCGCCACACTCACAGGCTCAGTCTTCCAGGTTGGGCAATGGGTCGCCATTTCCAGCCCCGGTACCTGGGCTGAGATGGAGGAGCTGGAAGGCAAGGACTCCAGTCCTCCCAGGCCTCTCAGCAGTGGGGGAGGGGGCAGCTGTTTTCCTTCTGGAACTCCGTCATGCCACGGGAGGATGGCTTCTGGGTTCTGGTCCAGCCCACAGATTGCCTCTGTGGGGCCTGAAGAGTGTGTTCCCAGAGCTGGGCAGAGAGGTGACGTCGAAGGCCATGTTAGCATTGTTTTTCCAGGGGTGACGTCAGGGCAGTTGGTTTAGAGTTTCATCCGAGACAAAGGCTACTTTGTAACTTCTGCCTCTTTGAGCTGAGGCACCTCAACCCCCAAGGTGGGAAAGGAGAAGGAAGGGATGGCAGGGCCCAGACAGAGAAGCTCTGGGAGGCGCGGCTCACCTTTGGCTTCTCCAAGAAGGAAGCCGGGATCTCATTATCCCAGAATCTCACTGCATGGTTCCCCAAGAGCATCTCTTGTGCCCAGGGCGGTTCAAAACTTCATGGACGCGTTCTCTTAAAATCACAGCACTCTTGAAGAGTGGCTGTGGTCATGCCCATTGTACAGATGAGGCCACAGAGTCTCGGCAGGTGGAAATAGCTAGAAAGCGGCCGAACTGACACGGGAACTTGGGTCTCTCTGGCCTCAGAGATCACCACTGGGGTCCACTGATGTTGCGTCTCATTTCAAACCCAGCTTTGGGAGTGCACTTCAGAGAGCCAGGATGCCCTGGGGGATGGCTGGAGCGGATGAGTCTCATGGCTTTGGGGCTCCAGAGCGTCTGTCCCCAGGACTCAGAGCTGGGTCACTATGCTTGGACTATGTGTTGCAAATTCAAGTACGTAGACAAGACATGCGTATAAGACAGAGAAGGGGATTGGTTGCTGGGAAAGTGATCCAAGGAGGTCTTGTGGGCAGGTATGACCAATCATCCCAGGGGACGCCTAGGACCTTCTGCTCTTTTTGGGAATTACCCCACTTGATCCTCCATCCATCTACCCATCCATCTATCTGTTTGCAGGGCCCCTGTGCTCAGGTCCTGTGCTTGGACCCCGCAATGATGCTAAATGGACCAGAAAGGCAGACTGTCTTTCCTAGCCAGTTTGCCAAAGGACTGTGAAGTCAGAGCTGCAAGAGTCCTGACAGATGTTTCATTTCTTCCCCGGCACACACTTCAGAGATGGGCAGTGACTTGCCCAAGGTTGCACAGCAACCTGATGGCAGATCTAGGTCTCACGGCCAGGTCTGCGGCGCCCCAGCCCCATGTTCTCGCCTCCCTGCTGTGCTGAGGCTCCACTCTTGGCCAGCAGCTCTCCCGCCCAGCACTGCCTCCTCGTCTATTTTAATGTGTTCTTGGGCTTTTCTGTCCTTTGTGGCGTCTGTCCCAAAAGACACCCAAATTTGCCTGCTGGATCAGTGTGCTGGTCCCAAGCTGGAGCTGAGCTTGGCCATGCAGTGCCCTGAGAACACAGCCCATCTGGAACACCAGATTGGCTGGGCATCCTAGTGCAGAAACTCTGAGGCCCTGCTTTACTTCTCTTTGTGGGCACCAGCTTGCTGTCCCCAGGGGTCTCCAGAAGTCACCTGTTCTTCCCTCGCCTTGAGGTTGGGACCTTTGCAGATACTACCTAGAGATCTTACTACTTAGGGAGGGCATTCCAGAATCTTCCCCTGGAAGTGCCTTGTAGCTCTTTCCGTTGGAAAATGCTTCTCTGGCCATGATCCCATTTGCTGCATTCCCCTGTTTAGACTTCCATGGGAGTAGGGGAATGGGTGGGCATCAAGCGCCTGGGGAAGGCAGCACCACTGCCCTCTGAGCCCCTAAACTTACCCTCTTCCCTCCTAAAGTCCCTCCAGACTCACACACACTTGTCAGGGCATGCTCTTGGTGTCGGAAGGATCTGGCTGGTCCCTTTGGAACCCCACCAGTTCCCGGGAGGGTGATACATGTCTTCTCCTGGAGTGATGGAATCCTCAGAGCTGGAAGTGGCCCTTTCCTGATGGGGAAACTGAGGCCTAGAAAGGTTGAACAACATCAAGGGCCATTCAGCTAGCCTGATGGAGTTGGGTCTCCTCTTTCCCAGGGAAGTGCTGATTCTGGGGTTTGGGCTGGGGAGTGGGTCTTCTGCCCTAGTAAAGGTGGTTGGTGGCCTTCTGGCCTGGCAGTCCCCGCCCCACATGGGTGTCCTGGAAGCAAAGCGGCTGGCTCTGTGCAGCTCCCTTCGACTCCCTGGCCAGGAGTCAGTGCCCTCCCCTGCTTGCCCTTTGGGTTGGCACATTCCTGGCGGTCCGGGACTGCCCTCGGGGCCCAGTGGTGGCACCTCCTCCACTCCCACCTGTCCCATGGCTCCCTCTCAGCCTGCTGCCTCCCTGACTCCCTTTTGGCCCAGGCTTCTCACCTCCAGGGGTGGAGGTGTACAACAGCAATTAAATTGCCAAGGGGACACTGACTCCTGCAGCTGGGACAAGAAGGGGTTAAGCAGTTCTGCCTGCTGGGCCAGGACACCCAGCTGGTGTCCTGGCCCTTCAGGCCATCAGCCCATCTGGCTTGACAGACACTATGATGGTGTTCCATCTGTCCCCAGGCAAAGTCACCCAGAGGAAGAGGCCTACTGCCTTTCTGGGCTTATAGGGGCGGGCTTGCACTGGCTGTCCCTAGGAAGCCAGGCCTGCTGGGAAAGGGCCCACCTCTGGGCAGGTTGCCCCATGTGGCTTGCCTGAGGGTTTCCCAGAGGCAAGAGGAGGGAGAGCCTGAGCTTCCTGGATGGGGGCGGGGGGAGAGGCGGTGGGGAGGCAGTCAGGGCTTTCTTGTACAGCTAGGTCCAGAGAGGTGCTGGGACGGACCAGGGTCACACAGTGAATCAGTGCATGTGGAGGGGCAGGACTCGCACCCAGGCCCCTGGCTGCTCTACCCCATGGCTCCAGCTCTGATTCATCCAGTAAATACCAGTTGAGGGCCTATCTGTGGGGCCCTTAGAGCGTCTACTGGACAGTGTCCCCATCCCAGGGTGGGGGTGGGGAGCCCAGAGGATGAACTGTCTGCAGGGAAGGAAGGCACATCCCCGCCAAGCCTCGGACCCTGGACCTGGAACCAGCCTCCCAGCCTGTAGAAGTGGGGCCCGCTCACTTAGGTGACGCTTGGTGTTCACCATCTTGCAACATTCCCACAAGCCGGGAGGGAGGAACTGTTGCTGCCCCCATTTCACGGATGAGGAAACTGAGGCTCAGAGAGGTAAAGCCCTTTTTACTAAGTCACCAGCTTGGAAGTGGCTGAGTCTGCGTGTCTGATGTCCAGGTGTTTTGAGATAAGGGGCAGGGGAGCTGTGTGAAGGGCCTCGTCCCTTCCCCCAGCTTGCTCCTTCTTGTCTATCTTGGACCGTCTCCTTTTTGGCTTCTTGCTCAGTCTGGGCCAGGGGTTATGTGGCTGGCTGGGGAGGGGCAAGTCTCAAGGAGCAGAGGATCCCCCAGTTGGCTTTGAGCTGAGAAGAGAAGCTGGGCTGGTCCTCGGCAGGGCCGGTGGTGGCGACCCTCTGCTTCCTCCTTAGCTGGGCACCTGGCAGGATCTGAGCAATGCTTGGGGGACCCCCTTTGGAGGATCTCTGGTCTCTAAAGGACTCCTTGCCCATCGATGGGCTCTGGAGGCTGAGCCAGGCCTATGGGAACCTCACTTCAGGGGCGACACAGTCAAGGCCAAGCGGGGCCCAGCCTGGCAGGCCAGCGGGGAAGCCTCAGCACTTTACCCTTGGGGTTTGGAGGTAATGCAACTCGGGGTCCATTCTGCCCCCCGGGAGGCTGAGATACATACTCCTGGCACAGAGGAAGGATCCCAGACTGTTGCATGGGAGAGACTGTGTTCTAACCTAGCATTTGCCACACCACTGGGTGAACAGGGGCAGGTGAGTCTGGCTTCGTGAGCTTGGGCGCTGGAGCCAGATTGCCTGGATTCAAGCTCTGTGACCTTGCACAAGTGGCTTCCCTGAGCCTCAGTTTCCTCATTGGTAAAATGGGCAGAGTAATAAGAACCCACATCCTAAGCTTGTCGTGAGGACTGAGTGAGTTCACGGTGCCCATCACCAACTACCGCTTCGTGATGTGAGCTGCTTCGATTATGTGACCTTGGACAAGTCACCTCTTCTCTGTGAGCCTCAGTTTCCCTATCAGCAGACACTAGAGGCTCTAGTAAGGTCTCTGTCAGAGGCTTTACTGTCATAGCTGGTTCTCTGGGTGCCTGCTCCATTGCTTTCCCCTCTGTCCTTGGGGGAGCTGACCTCTCTGCCCTTTTAGAGGGGTGCCCTAGCCCCATGGATGGGCAAGAGGGACTGTGTGTGTGTGTGTGTGTGTGTGTGTGTGTGTGTGCAGTGTCCCAGTGCCCTCCTCACTGGCTGGGCCTGCATGATGACAGGAGGCTGGTATTAAGCAATGAGACTGTCCCCTCGAGCTGTGTTTAGTCACTAATCCCTCTCTTGGCGCAGACAGCGGCAGACTAATCACCTGTCCGGCCACGCTTGGAGCTTTGCTGGCCAGTTGTGACAATTAGGATGCCACTCGCACAGGCAGTGTCTTCTCCAACCCATCGTCAGTTGCACAAGCCCCATGTGTAATTGGCTTCTCGGGTCCGGGTCACTCTCCCCTCCTTCCTCCCCATTAGCTGCTCAGGAACGTCTTCCTCTCCTTACCGCAGCGAGGCAGGAAGCATTCAGGCTCCGGGATGAAGCATTCCAGTCCCTGCTCTGCTGCTGTCTGGTTGTGTGACCCTGGGCGTGTCATTTCACCCTATGAACTTCAGACTTCCCATTGACAGATGTCTAAATTTCAGAGCATGCCCTCTGACATCCTGTGATTGCATGTTTGGAGATTGATTGATTGATTGATTGATGCACACATGGAATCTGCTGTGCTTGCCTGTCCTCATATAGCCCAGATGGGGGTCATTCTCCCCCATTTCATGGATGAGGAGACCAAGGCGTGGGGAGGGGACTTGCTCAAGGCTGCAGAGCCTTGGTTTAAACCCGGGGTGGGGGGTGTGCCAACTCCTGGCAGGAGGGCTCTCCTTGGCTCCAGCCCCTGGTTTGTGCGGGCCGTGGATGTTGAGGATAACTTGTTCTGCGAGGCCGCAGGCCCAGGGCTGCGGGGGTGCACAAGCACTCCCAGTGAGTGATGTGGCTTTGATGGGGAGACTGCAGGAGCGGCAGACCCACAGTGCCTTGTGCTTACCTGCGGGACGGCACAGTCACTTGGAATAAACAACGGGAGACCCAAAGTGCACATTAGGGTTCCAAAATAGCCTTGGGAGTTGCTATTTTTCCTCCAAGCTGTAAACATCGCTGTGGGTGGGGCCTCCCCAGCCTCCTGAGCTCAGACCCCCTGGGCCTCCTGCTCCGGGGCCTGGGTGCCCGGAACCCCAGCTGGCTTCTGGATCTGAACAACGGCTGGAGGCCTGGCCTCTGAGAGCTGCTAAGAGTGCCTGATGCTGGGGAGGGGAGAGGGGAGGAGCGTCGCTAGGGGCTCGGCCAGGCCTGAGCAGTCCCAGGGGGTGTGGAGAGCTGTGAGCTCAACTTCCTGTCATCTGCCCCACAGGGGGTAGGCCCAGGTGACCAGGTGAGAGAAGAGCATCGTTGGAGGAGAGGAGCAGAGCTGGCCGGGACTATGGAGGTTGGGGACACTGACGCTGATGGGGCGGGGCAGGCAGGGAGGTCATGCCCAAGGCCACACAGTGAATCAGTGCTGCGCTGACTCCAGATTGGCTGTCCCAAGAAAGGCCCTGGAGGTGACCCTCAATGCACCCTTTATCCAGGAAACATTTTTTGGTGCCTGCGGTTCCAGGCTCCGTGCTGGGCTCTGGAGCTGTAGCGGGGAGCCAGAGACTGGCCTCATATTGGTAGAGTTAAATAGGGGGACTGTTTGAGTAGCAAGTGACTGGGGCTTTTGGAGTACGGAGGTAGGGTACTTGACCTTGACCAGAGTCAGGGAAGGCTTCCTGGAGGAGGAGGTATACAAGCTGGTCCTGACATTAGTGTAAGATGAGGCGGAGAGAGAGAGATGAAAAAGGGGGCGTGCGGAACAGAGCCTTCCAGGCAGCGTGAACAGCACACGCAAAGGCATTGCCAGTGTGAGGTGACCTGGCACCGTGGGGGATGCTGTTTTATCTTGCCCCGTGCTGGCATGAGACCGCTTGCTCCAGGGCTCATCACACACTGGGTGGAAAACCTCTACCCTTTTGGAAGAGAGGTGTTGGGTCCATTTCTCAAGTGAAACCGATCTCCCAACGCATTGTTCCTTGAGGGGATCAGTTGCAGAATGCTACCCCAATGAGGGTGAGGAAGGGCAGTGTTTATGATGGGGTCTTCTTCCACCAGCCTTTTGATTCATGGGGAAACTGAGGCACAAAACAATACTGCTGCAGGAACAAGGATGGGGACCCAGGGACCCTGCTCTTCCTCGGCTCCCCATGCAGCTGTCCAGGCTCTGGCAGTGGCCGAGCCCCGCAAGAGTTCAGCCTTGTCACACACAAGCCTTTTCTCAGTCCACCCCCTTGACCCAGCCACTGACTGCACCCAGATAACTTGACAGATATACAGATATGTGTATACCAACATGTTCTTTGTGACGTTATTTAGATTGTTAGGACTTGGGAATGACAGTGCAGGACCCATTAGATCAGTGAGGTCAGAGCCACCTGCTGTGTGACCCACCCAGAAGGATGCTTGCTGGATATTAAGTGGAAAAACGATGCTTGAATGCCACGTCCAGTCTGATCCTGTTTTCACTTGTATAAGATAAGCTTTCCTGAGAAGACACCAGGAAAGACGTGCAGCCCAGCGTGAAGGCAGTTCTCTCAGGAAGGGGGGACTGGGTGGGGTTTTAATTGTTTTGTTTCACTTATCTGATTTCTTTCCATTTCTGGTGTAATCGTTGTGAAATACACATGCAGCCTAAACCAAAGGGAGAGTGAGCAGGTGTTTTTGTCTTTTTAAAGTTTAAATGGTTTTGATTTTTTGACTAATGGACACATTACATCATTCAAAATTGAAAAGATACAGGTGAGGAAATTCTCATACCTGCTAAAGCATGGGTGAGCCCTGTGGACCTTATGCTAAGTGCACTAAGCCAGTCACAAAAGGACAAATACTGTAAGGTTCCCCTTTGCGAGGACCCTAGTAGTCTGTTTCATAGGGACAGAAAGTAGAAAGCTGGGTGCCAGGGGGCATGGGGAGTTAGTGTTTAATGGGTGCAGAGTTTCCGTTTCACAAGGTGGAGAATTCCAGAGTTGGACAGTGTGTGTACCTAAGGCCACTGAACTGGCCACTTAAAAGTGGTCACGGTGGCAAATTTATATTTGCATTTTACTGCGACTTAGAAAAACGATACAGCAGGGGACAGAGTGACCAGTCTCCTGCCCAGCCCTGTCCCTCAGCCACATGGTTCCCTCTGTTTCCAGTGTTCCTGTTTTCCTCCCTCCTGCCCCTGGGTTCAATAGGGCAGGGGCAGCTCCCCTCCACTCATGGGCAGAGCTGAAGATGCCCCCTCCAACAGCCCAGAGCAGCAGCCCCTTCTGTTCCCATTTCCGGGACACCAGGCAGCCAGTGCCTAGACCTTCCTGCCCTGTGGGCTGAGGGATTGAGGACCTGAGGGTTAGGGAGCCAGAGATGCCAGCTGGAGAGAGCCCTGGACCTGGCCTCCTACCCTGAACCCACTTCTCTGCCCCCTCCACCCCACAGCCCCAGCACTTGGCTCCCTGAGCAGACACTTGGGAAATGTTCATTGAAACTATCATGGGGGGAAGAAGATGGTATCCAAGCCAACAGCCAGATGGAGCTGGGCAGCAGTGGATACTGCAAAGCTGACGGGCTCTGGGACCCTGAGACACCCAACATTCATTCCCTGGGGCGTCCTGGTGCCTGGTCTTCTGTTGTTGCTGGGATGCAGTGCTGGGTTGGACCACAGAGCGATGACAAGTCCTCCTGTGTCTTTGGTCAATGGCTCCGTGTGTCACCAGGCATTGGTAGCAGGGGTTCAGTTGGGCATCTAGGTGTCCTGTCGGGTGCCCTGGAACCCTGGCCAGTCCACTTAGCAGACTGCCATCTCAAGCTGAGCCACACCCCTTCTTTTTTTTTTTTTTTTTTTTAAAGATTTTATTTATTTGACAGAGAGAAACACAGCCAGAGAGGGAACACAAGCAGTGGGATTGAGAGAGGGAGAAGCAGGCTTCCCGCCAAGCAGGGAGCCCGATGTGGGACTTGATCCCGGGTCTCTGGGATCATGACCTGTGCTGAAGGCAGTCGCTTAACCAACTGAGCCACCCAGGCGCCCCTGAGCCACCCCTTCTCCATGGCGGGAAGACCCCATACCATGGCTAATCGTAGCTTCCATCAGTTGAGTGTTTGCCAGGAGCTGGGCTCGGTGCTAAGTGCTTAATGCATACAGACTCAATACACCATCCCCACCAGGTAGGGGCTTCCGTTAGCACCCACCTTAGACGGGGGGAACCTGGAGCACAGGTTAGGTGCTCTGCCCAGAGGCGCACGTCTGCCCTTCCCAGCATCCCAGGCTGGTGAAGGAAAGTGCCTGGGGGCCTGGTGACAAACTGCAGCCTCCCTCCTCCACGGATTCCTTAGACCAGCAGAGCCATAGGAAAGAGACCATTTTATGGATGAAGACCCAGGGAGAGCTCAGAGCTGGCTCGTGGCAGCAAGGCAGGGCAGGGAAGCAGAGCCAGCATTTGTCACCTCTTTCCCAGACTGGAGCGACCCCGAGGAGGGTCCTTCATTAGCCCCATGTCACAGTGTCTAAATAAGGGAGGCTCAGGGGCAAGAAATCATTTGCCCGGAAGCCTGTGGCCAGTCATTTTGGGATTTGAACCCATTTCCATTTGACTCCAAAGCCGGTGGCTCTTTTGCTGGTCATATGCTAGTGGTTGGGGTACATGGGGGGCGGGGCTGCCCACAGGTTAGACCCGGCTGCTGGAGGTGGAATGCTAAGGCCTTTCTCCACCTGGGTTCTAGGGCCTCAGATGTGAGCAAATGGGCAAAGCAGATGTCCCGGCTAAGCAGCTGTTTTCCAAGTCAGTGACCAAGACCTCACGAGTCCACATCTATGCCTGGGGTGGTAATCTGGGGTGTGGCTGGGGGCATGGTGGGGAGAGGGGTTTATGGAGCTGGTAAGACACTTTGACCCCTGAGAGGCTGCTCAACCTGGAAAGTCAGATGGGCTGGGCTTGACCTGGAGGCAGGCATTGCCCTCGGACCTCTGTTTGCTCCCCGGTGAGGTGGGCATGCAAACACTTGGCTCAGAGCTAAGGTGGGAGAACAGTGACTAGACCAGCCTATAAGAAGCATTTTCCAGTCAATGTTGAGTCTTTCCTTTCTTCTAGGAGAGTGAGTGTGATGGGAGAGGTAGAGAGGGGCCTTTACAACTCCCTGGATGCCATGAGGAAGGCATGTGCCAGGACTGGAACCCCGGGATGTAGTGACTCGCCCTGGGGAAGTCAGGAAGGGCTCCCCAGAGGAGGTGATGAAGGTGTAGCAAGCCTGCAAGAGGTTAGAAATGGCGCCTCGGAAACCCCATGGTGACCTTCAATTTGGGATGCAGATTCCTCTTCACCATGAGATGCCTTTTGAGTCACGTTCCTTCTTGGAAGTGGTCTGGTTTTTGTGGGGGGCCCTTTAGAGCCCCCTCGGGTGTGGTTTCTAGACAGTGGCACTGGGAGGAGGCTGCTGCCCAGCACACAGCTCTGGCTTCCAGGCATGCAGAGCTGCCGGTCTCTGTAGGTTTCAGTCCATGCCAGCGAAGTGGGAGTGGCGCTAGGAACCTGGGCGAATACGGACACAGGTAACTGGTAACTCACATTGGCACTGGGGAGGGTGACTGGGATCATCTCTGAGCCCACGAAATGCCTTGTGCCTGCCGGTGTGGTGTTGCGAGACTAGTTGTGCTCTGGCTGGTGGGATGTCTCCTGCCTCAGTCTCTCTTGCCATCGGGTGGCCCTTGTTGGAACAAAGGGCTGAGCATGTGCCTATTTGTTCCTGGGGTGGGTCTGGGGACATGCAGGGCAGAGGCAGGGTACTGGCTGGGTCTGGCTGGCAGTGGGCTTGGCAGTGCCAGCGTCTGGCTGCTTTCCCTGTGCCACCCCTACCCCCGGATGCCCCTGGTCACCCAGCCAGGTGATGCCGGCGTCTAGCTCGTCATCATCACCATCATCACTGCTATGTGATTACTGTGGCGGCAGAGTGGCTCTGGAGTCAGCCGGGCCCGGGTTCCGGTGTGGCACCTGCAGTGCGCTCCAGGACCACTCTGCCGGTCGCTAGAGCTCCCTGACCGTCTGTCATTGGGAGGTCAGGAGGATGAGGACAAGGACACCGAGCTCATGGGTGCCAGGCACTGTTCTAGGTACTTGTCATACACGAGACCCCTGAATGGTGCAGAAAGCCCTATGAGACCAACCCCACCTGAGCGGTCTTACCCAGGCTCGGAGAGGGCTGGTGGCTTGCTCCAGGACGTATGGCCGAGGTTCTATCCTGGGACCTTCCGGAGCCCTAGTCCCTCTCTCTGCTGCATACATTGGTGTATGTTGGTTTGAGCTCAAAAACCGATACCCCAGCTGGCTTGAGACTTCATGGTTTATCAGGTTGCTTTGTGGTCAGTGTGGCCTTTTTGTACGGGGACCACAGAAAATGTTTTCTGGCCTGTCTGATTGGGCCCTTCAAATTTATCCAATTGGACACCATTGCTTTAAGAATGGGAAAGTGATGCTTGAGGAGGGAAGGGTCTTGCCCAAGGTCATACATTAAGTTAGGGACAGAGACAGGATCAGATTTAAGGACTTCCTGCACCACGCTAGCTGCTGTGTTCCCTGAGGATATGTGGGCCTGGGGAATGGGGTCTGGTCCAGGACTTGCTGTCTTGCTCCCTCCCAGCTGTCTCAAGGCCAGCTGGCTCCCATGGAGAGCCCCAGAAGCCAGCCAGCTGCCCTGCACAGGGTGCCCCTGGCCACAGGGAACAGGGAAGGAGAGCATGGACCACCGTATGTAGCTTGCCTCCCAGTCAGTCCATGAGCAGGACCGGCTTTCACCGCTGTGCTGGGAGATCTATGGGCAGCTGAATTGCAGGGCTTCCAGATCTGCAGAGTTGGGGTGGGATGGAGAAGTGCCTCTGCTCCAGCGTCCTGGGCTGTGCCACCCTGTGTCTCTGTCCCCCAGGCAGGTGCAGGCAGGTGACAGTTGTAAGAATGGGCATCGCCTGTCAAGTGTGCCTGTGTCCCTTCCCTTGAGCTTACTGAGTCTGCCCAAGTACCCCACAAGGTGGGACCACCACCCCCATTTCATAGATGGGTCACCCGAGGCTCCTGGGTAGTGGTAAGCAGGGCCCCCAGGAGTCACAGAGGAGCAGAGGAGCAGTTTGCCTGCCCTTCTTATTGGGGTCTATAGAGACTCCTATCATCTTTGATTCTGGAAGGCCCAGGCCACTGGTGGCAAGCCCTGTCCGCTGGGCCCCCTGGACGGGGCTGCCCCTTCAGGTTGAGAGCGGCCCTGTGCGTGCTCGTGTGCACGTGTGCGTGCATATGTGTGTGCGTGCATGCATGTGCACATGGCAGCGGCATGCTGGGTAGGGGTGCGCACGCGGTGTGGTGTCTCCTCCGTGGCCCACCAGCCGCTCATCGCCTGTGCCGCAGCCTTCCCTGGGCCATTACTGCCCGCCTGTAATGGAACTGACCGCCCTGGTTAAGTGTGCACATTAATTTAATACCTCCTCTGTGGAGACAATCAGTTGGCATTTAATTTGTGTTTCCTTCCGAGCAGTGGAGCACAGCTGGGCAGCTGGGCGGCTGATGGGCACGTCTGCGCGGGTCCCTTTCCTGGGATCAGGGGCTGAGCGCAGGCAGGAGGAGAGCAGTGCCAGGAGGTATCTGTGAGAGCGGGGCTTGGGGACGCAGGGGGCCTCTCTGCTCGAAGGCCGGGCACCTGGCCCTCCTTCTGCTGGAGGGAGCCCCGGGAGAAGAGGAAGTCAGGATGGAGAGTGGAGTTTGAGCAGTTAGCGGCCTGGAAGGAGGGCTGTCTTCCCAGCCCCACCCATCCCCACTGCCTTTTCCGCTCATCTGTTTCTTTTCTGCCACAAGTGGGAATTGTTTGTAATATGAGACAAGAGGGTGCTGGGGCATGGGAAGTTGACTCAGTGGTGACATTGAAGCTCTCTGGGGGGGGGGGGCTCAGCGGAAGCTAAGAGGGTGAGGGGCTCCAGATCTTCATCTGTGAGTTGGCCTCCATTGATGTGCCCACTCTGATCTCCTGCCCATGGGCATTTCGGAGACTGCATTTGAAGAAAGGGTTCCCTCGGTCTGCCTGCAGGCTGGGCCACCTTGTCCCCCAACTCAGATGCTAGTCTGGACCCCGGCTCTACAGTGAGGCCAAGGACGGGACACGGTCCATCCGAGTGGGGCTTACACAGGAGTGAGGGGGAGCCCAGGGAGACAGGTGGGCAGGATGGCCCTCGCACACTCCTGGCTGCCACGGCAGCCTCCACCCATCTATGCTGCAAGGGGGTGAGCTCCCTGTCCTGCTGGGGGGGGAGGCTGCCGTGGCTGTTCTCTGCCACCTGCCTCCCACTGGAAGCCAGACTCATGCTTGGCCCAGAACGAAGTTTTCCACTGCGGGCTCCAGCCTAGCCTCACCTGAGCTCGCTTGCCATCACCTGAGTGAGTCAGCCAGGGTGTGCCAGCCACTTACCTTCCCTGGAAAGGCGTGGACCATTCCTGGGGCACCCTCCCAGCTCTCTGAGGTCTGGGCGCTGGAGCCAGCCGTCCGTGGCCTTCCACGTTCACACCGAGCTACCAAACATTTATGATCTGCTCTGCACAGGGGGTAGGACTGGGTGTTTTCACTCCTACTGCCCACTCTCTGTAGTCCTCACAACCACCCTGCAAAAGGGTGGAGTGCTCCACAGCTCAGAGGCTCAGAGATACGCAACTGAGGCCCAGAGAGGGCGATTGTTTTGCCCAAGGTCACACAGCTGGGAAGTGGCAGGGGCAGGATTCAAACCGAGTCCTTTGCTGCCTTGGGCTCCAGGACTTTCTCCCCTGCAGCCCCATGGGCTCTCCCTGAAGCCTTAATTGTTTTTCTGGGGCTGTACCCACTTTCCTCTGGAGCTGGAGCCCCAGACCTTCTTTCTCTGACAGCACAGGAAGTGAAAAATCTGTGAGTCAGTCCCCCTGCCAGTGATTTCAGCCTGGCTTTCCGCCCCCTCCCCCAGCAGGCCAGGCTTTGTCAGCCCCTTTCCTGAGGCTCTGTGTGTCATGGGGAGCTGATGGGGCGGGGGAGACACTGGCTGGGGGGTGGGGGGCGGGGGTGGGGGAGGCTAGCAGTGGAGCTGCCTGCCCCCTCCCCCCCGAGTAGCCTGCCAGACTTCTCCTCAGTCCTGTGGTTGGCCCTGGCTCCTCCTTCGGAATGTGGGGAGACCACATCTGGCAGGGCGGGTGCCGCCACCCCCATCCGGGCCCCTGGCTTCACACGTGTTCTTCTTCTGCTAAGGTAGATGCCAAGGCCCCAGCCACCAGTGTCACTTCATAGGGTCATTTCCTCTCCTGGACCTCTTTGTCCTGACATCCCCGCCTCCCCTCTTCAGCCCCTAGAGCGGCTGGGAAGTGGGGGAGGGAAGCTTTCTCATTCTCCCTGCCCCCTTCCTGCCCTGGCCGTCCCTCCCCCTGGCCTTCCTCTCTCTGGAGGGGACAGAGCTGAGCGGAAGGCTGGTGCTGGGAACTCAGCTCCTGGGAGCCCCGAGACCCAGGTGGTGTAGGGTGTAAGCAGAGAGTGATCAGGTAGAAGGGGGTGAGCAAGAGGGCTGAGGAGTGACTGTGGTTCGGATTCATTCACTCATTCCTTTCTTCATTCATTCATCAAACCCATATAGCCCTTAGGCTCCTTAGCGAATGCCGGAGGGTTTTAGGTGCTGGAGGACAGAGGACGGCAGTGAGTGTCCTGGCAGAAGGGCTGCACCCCCGGCCTGATCCTCTGAGGGCTGGTATGATGGCACCCCTCCTCTGAGCCTCTTCTGCTTAAATGGGCCTCTCACTCCTGTTTCCTTCATGCCTTGTCCAGCAAGGGCAAAGGGGGCCTAGGACTTCTGAGATGGGAGCTTGGGGACTTCTCCCTGCACATGCATCCAAGCTCCCAATTCGTGGACTCCATGTCTGAACCCTGCTCGCCCTCAGCCCCAGTGCAGGGCCCTCTCCAGGATGGCCCTTGCATGCTACTCTGGCCAGCCCCTGAGTGGTGGGTCATGCTGGGCCGCACTCTGGAGGCTCTGGGGGTGCCATGCATCGGTCCCTTCCTCGCTGGTATGTTCACTTCAAGGCAGTGGGAGGGTTTGAGCACAGGCTACTGGAGGGATTGGGGCGATGAGTCACAGGGGGCAGGAGGCTAGGCTGGGGCCTGGAGACGCACCCTGAGGTCCAGTCCAGCCAGATCTGAGGGCCTGTCGTGCAACCTTCAGAGAGTGTGAGAACAGGATGCGTTCTTCTCAAGTGTCCCTGGTGTGTGCTGGGGCCACACTCTGTCCATGTGCAGGTGGAGAGACCTAGACTCTGAGAGATGGAGACAGGTGCTCAGGGAGGCTGAGCCGGGGTTCAGACTCACATCCCTCCTCCTCCCTCCTTGTGAGCTGTGGTCTGTGCTAAGGGAGTGGAGGGCACTGACCATCCACTCCCTGTATGACTCGGGGCCTCAGTTTCCCTAACTGTACCCTCAGAGGTGTGGACTGGGTGAACTAGACACCACCCCACCTTCCTAGCAGTGTGATCGTGGGTAGTGGTCTTGGCCTTCAGCTTCTTCATCAGTAAGATGGAGATAATAAGCGTACCTAGAGGTGACCATGAGTTTTGTTTAAGTGAGCTTGTGCACGTGACGCCCCTAGGAAGGGTGCCCGGCAAGAGTGTGTGCTTGGTCCATATTAACTGGTCTGTTAGTGTTCTTCCCCTCCTCCCCCTCCATCATCATCGGCCCTGCCTGCTGCAGAGGCTGTGGACAGAGAGCCCTCGGAGGCGCTGGCCTTGGAGACTGCTGCCTGAGGTGCCTGCAGGGTGGGGAGGGAGAGGCTGTGGGGGGCGAGAGCAGGTCCCCGTGGTCTGGCTGGGGCACGGTGGGTGCCGGGGTGGGGCCCTGAGCCTTTCCTGGAGGTGGAGAAGATGGAAGGCAGTCCGTCCCTGTTCCCCGCTTCGCAGCTGGCTCTTTGGGTGAGAGCCATGCAGGATGAGGTCCCATGGCCAAGCGGCCCAGGAGGCGAGGGTCATGAGGCCCCCCTGCCTGGAATCAGAGCTCAAGGAGAGAACTTAACTGAAGTGGCCACAAGGCCTGGAGAAGAAATGACACTGGAGACAGTGGAGAGAATGAGTAGGATTCAGGGGGCTGGAGAGGAGAGGGGGAGGGGGATTGAGTTCCGTCTGAGCCTCTGTGTCCTCATCTGCGCAATGAGGACAATCCTTGGGGGAAGGTTAAGTGTACTTTCTATTCTCCATGTGTATGAATGCCACCAAAAGGTGACCAAGCGGCGTGCCTCCTCTTCCTTCTCGTATCCAGCACTTTAAGGAAGAAAGTTGGGAAGTTTCATGAGCCAGTGGGTCAGGGTGGGCAGGGGAGGCTCCGAGTGACTCAGGCCGCCTTGGCCCTGGCTGGAGTTATCTCCGTGCTCTGGGCCTTTATTTCCCCACCTGTGAAATGGGGCAAGGGTTCTCTATACTTTCACAGCTTACAGCGGGGACCCGGTGTGAGAGCCAGTATAAAAGACACGATGTCGACCAGGCCCTGGCCTCTGGTGGATGTGTCCCCTTCTCCGTGGCAGTGGCTGCTCCCTGACCTCCCTGCTGCCCATCTTTGCTTACGTGGGCGCCTCTGCCCCAAACACCCGTCCTTACCGAAACCTGATTCCTGCAGGCAGATCCAGGGCAGGGGAGGGGAATGTCCCTGGGACAGGTGTTGAAGTTGAAGCAGCCGCCACTTGGTGGACCAGTTTTCAGGTAAGCCGACTGCTCCCTCCGGGGCTGAGCTGCAGCGAGTGTGGGGCATCTGGGGTCCCTTAAGCAGCCCAGGGCTGCTGTCCTTCCACTCCAGTCAGCCAGAGCAGCTGAAGGGCACCACGGTTCTGCACTGTCAACGATGGCACGAGCAGAGCCAGCTTTCCCCACCACGGCTGGGACGTGCGGCAGTGCGGGCAGGGACTGGGCCCGTCTGGCCAGCTGCCGCGGGCTCGTGGGAGTCTGCCCTAGCTCTTCTGGGAGCAGGCCTGCTGGCTGCCCATCCAGCCCGGCTTTGGAAGTACAAAGGGCCGTGAAATCATTGGTGCAAAGCTCATCTGTCGGGTTGCAGTTTAAGAAACACCAGTGAGACGTGGGGCCGCTCAAAGTGCCATGTGTGTGTCGGGGACTTCATCAGGAGGGCAGCGAGTCTGCCCACCCCAGACCTGCCGAACCCGGACCGGATCCCCAGGGGATCGCTGTGCCCAGACAGCTTGAGGCTTGCTGCTGCTTGAGAGCACGGGCAGTGCTGGGTCCCGTCCCTGCTAACTAGCTGTTTGACCCAAGAGCAGCTCCCTTGCCTCTCCGAACTTCAGCTCTTGCCCCCACGGGATGGATTTGGGGAAAAATTCTCTACCCGAGTGGGTTAATAATACTTCACAGGAAAGCCGGTGAGATGAGTGGGGCACTGAGTTCCGAGCATGGGGGGCAGGCTGGGCTGGCCCGCCCGGGATGCGTGCCCCTGCTGCTGTCTGGAGACCCCAGGGCCTGGCTCGTGTTTTTGCTCCGGGTTGACTCAGGGCAAGTCGCTTTCCTTCTCTGGGCCTCATTTTCCCTGTCTGTACCATGGGTCTGTGGAGCCCCTCGGCACCTCATTAAAAGGTTGCTCAAAGGAAAAACCAGAGGGGCCTGGCCACATTTCCAGGAGCCTGCCTGGGAAGTGAGTGTGTGGGGGTGAGGGGGCTCTGGGAGCCCCCACCTTCGCCCTTCACCACCTCCTTCTCCGTGGCTCCTGCTACGGAAAGTAGGCCACAGGCCTTCCCTGCACCTGCTCTGCTTAGTGGCTTGGAGCTGATGGCAGGTTTAGGCCTGGTTGCCTACCCGGGGGGCTGGTAGAGACCAGAGGGAACAAGGGAGAAGGGGAGCGTGTGGGGGAGAGGAGGAATTTTCCTGTGTGTGTGCAAACAGTGTCCATTTTCTCTTGTTTCCGAGAGCTGGTGACGTAACACATCCTTCATCCATTCCTCCCTTCTGGCCTATTTTTAGCTGGGCCCGACAGCATCCTAAAAGGCTTCCAGACTTGCCTGCTCAGAGGCCATGTAGGGAGGCGACCAGACAGTGAGGAGGAAGGGGAGCTCATCTGTCTGTCCCAGGATGCAGGGAGGGAAAGAGCTCAGTCTGGAGTCTGCAGCCTGGGTTTGGGTCCTGGCTCCTCCTGTCCTCACCCTGACCTTGGGCCCCTGACTCTGTGCCTGGCTTTCCTCATCTGTAACCTGGGCTAACAGCACACCTATGCTGAGGGCTTGTCAGGAAGCTTGAATTATGTCACATGGAACGGTTCCTGGTGCAGAGTAAGCACTTGGGGTGAGCTGATATTGGGATGGTGATTACGATTATTTTTTTAAAGACTTATTTATTTGAGACAGAGAGAGAGAGGTGGGGGGAAAAGGGCAGAGGGAGAGAGAGAATCTCAAGCACACTCCTTGCTGAAAGCAGAGCCCCCCCAAGGGCCTCGAACGCATGACTCCGAGATCATGACCTGAGCTGACATTAAGACTCAGACACTTAACTGACTGAGCCACCCAGCTGCCCCCAGTGATTATGATTATTAGCATCCCATTGTACCTCAAGTTAATGTTGGGGGTACACTGTGAGCCCCTGTGTGCCTCCTGCCCCTTGTGTTTCCCGTCCAGCTTTAACCTACGTGTGCTCGAATGAAACAGGAGTGGGGCCTGGCACTTCATAGGTGCTGACTAAGTGAGAGCTATATTTACTGGTTTTGTTTTAATGCTCTAAAACAGACCTGAGCTTGGATTCCCGCCCATGCACTAGCCAGCTGAGTGTCTTTGGGTAAGACATGTAACCTCTCTGAGCCTCAGTTTCCTTTTCTGTGAGACAAGGATATTAGCCAGGTAGGAGATTTCTTTGCTGATGAGGATTGCTGCTGGACAGAAAGACTCCCGCGGACCACGACGATCAGCACAATAGAAGTTTTTTCTTGCAGCGCTGGCTGCAGCCTGGCTCCTGAGTCCCTGCGCCCGCACGGTGTGATGCAATGGCAGGGGCCGTGACCTTCGTGTGGCATTTTGCAGTTTGCATAGAGGGGAGATGGTAGTCCCTCCTGCCTTCATCTCCCCGGGGTGCGGGAACCTAGCACTGTCATCTCTGCCTGAGATTATGATTAGGTGCTGACCTGGCTGTCCCCCTCCCGTTGACCGAGAGCTCCTGGAGGGCAGGCAGGGAGGGATTCGCGGCGGCACCTTGCTTGCCTAGCGGGGGGACAGGCCCAGGGTGGGCGCTGGCATGGCGTTTGAGGGCTGGACTGGCACGGGGAGGCCACCGTCTGACCACCTGTCCTTCTTGGCTCTTGCAGGTGGGAGGAGGAGCTCGCCAAGCGCGTGAACTTACAGACCATGGTGGACACGCTGCAGGAGGTGAGCGCCCCAGATGTCCCGGCCATGAGAGGCTTGGCCGAGGGCACAGGCTCCGTGGGGCAAGGTCGGAGGCCAGGCCCAGCTCAAGCCCTGCACTGTGCTGCTTCCTGCTGCCTCGGTCGCTCCTCGATGGAGACCTGAGGCTTCTTTCTTGTCCCCTGCTTCGGACCTAGGAAGGGACTGTGCACCGTGTTGCAGAAAAGCTCAGGGATGGGAGTAGGGAAGCCTGGGTCCCAAATCCCAGCGCTGACCCCTGCTTGCTGGGTGATGTTGGTCCTGTGACTCTTTCCGACCCTCTTCTCCCCACCTGAGCTCAGGACTGGATGGTCTCCGTGCCCCAGCTTGCAGGACCTGACTCGGGGCTGAATGCCTGGGAATGGGTGCGCGGCATGTCACCGGGTGGGCTCCGGGTGGGCTCCCAGTGAGAATATTCTCTTGTGGTTCTGGCTTGGTAGCTCTGGGTCTGGACTCTGCTTCTCACCCACCTGCTGGGCACCCTGGGGGGCAAACTTCACTTTCTCCGCCTCTGAATAGCGGCCCCATGAGGAGGCAAGGAAAAGTTCTTACAACTATTTTTAAAAATTGCTTTCTGAATTTTAAAGCAATTTACAACTGATCTTCTAAGAGGTAAAACAAAATAATGTCAGTACATGGAAGGGAAAGGATGAACGTCTGCCCCCCCCTTTGTTTTATAACAGAAGTCTTTTCATTTACAAACATAAAATGTTCAGGGTCAAATATTTGGAAAATTCAGAAGCATAGAGAGAAGAAAAGAAAACTCCCTTCCAGTTATGTCTGCTCCCACCCCCCACAGTTGACACATTGTCGGGTGACCTGTCTTTTCTGTGCGAACACACGTGCGCTCTACACGTGCGTGTTCGGTTAGGTGGAAATGGTTGGTGGTTGCCATTTTCGAGGTGGGAGATGCCCAACTATTGGCAATTTCACACGGACCGACCTCACACCTTAATCTATTGGAATCACTTGGTACATGAACCTGTTCTTTCTTCCCCCGTTAATATCTGCTGGGGATCTCTCCATATGATAAATATTCCTTGGAGAAGTGTTTCAAGCTAAGTGGTGCCTTGTGGTGAACGGGGCTCAGTGCGAAGCCGGGTGGGGGAGGTCCTCCACACCCCTTTCCTGGCGCACAGGTGCCTGGCCTGGTTGGACGTTCAGGTGTCCAGCCCCTCCCACCCCTCAGGGTGCCTGGTCCCCCTAAACCATCCTCCCCCATCTCTGTCCTCCCTAGGCGGCGCAGGAAGCTGAAGCCATCCAGGAGGAGATGAACGAGAAGATCGAGCGGCTCAAGGCCGAGCTAGTGGTGTTTAAGGGGCTCATGAGTGATGTAAGTGCCGCCGGCCGCCGCCTCAGGCATCATGACCACCCACCCAACGCCTGTCATGCAAAATGCTTCATTCACTCCGAGGCTCCAGAGCTCGGCTTCTAGTTAGAGTCCTGGCTGGCTGCGTTTGCCCGTGAGGATGACGGATGCATCCGAGACCAGCCCCACCCCCCACCCCACTTCTGCTTCCCTTGGTCTGAGTAGAGATGCATTAATCTGCTGCTTAACCCATCCCGCCCTCCCCTGGGCTCCTCTGACGGTCTGTGTGTTTGCTCCGACTCGTCCCGGCTCGCCACGTTGAGGGCGGGTGGTGGCCGTGGGCCTCAATGTCTGGGCGCAGTGGAGGGCCCAGTGGCAGGTGGAGGGAGGCCCCTGGGTCTGGTCTGTGTCAGCGGGGGGCTCCCCAGGCCAGCGGTCTGCAGTAGGGTTGCTTTGTAAAGTTGGGGAAGGCCAGCGTCTGCATCCTTTGGAAGACTGGAACCTCTCTGAGTGACTGTGGGCGCTGGGGGCTGTTGGCAAACAAGGCCTCCTTCCTGCTGGGGACCCGGGTCTCCTGCCACCTTGAAGCAGTGGGCAGCATATAGGGAGGTCGCCAGAAAGGAGAAGGGGTCCGATGGTGGGTGACTCAGCATGGTGTGCCTTCTGGTCCTGGGGGCTGTGGAGCTGGGGGCGGGGGGGCGTTGCTGCAGGAGGAGCCTACCTGGCTTCCCCTCACTGGGGTCCTAGAGGACCCCCTCATCTTCAGTGAGGCCCTGCGCTCAGCCATGCAAGGAGTCCTGGGGAGAGCATGCCACCTTGGCACCGTGGCCCCCCTCTGTGTGTGGGGGCAGGTGGGCACACGGGGTGGGAGAGAAGTGAAGTCTTCCAAGAGTGGGAGGTGGCTGTCTTTTTTCTTTGCTCTGACAAAGTAAACACTAGCACTGTGTGTCTGTTGAGAGGATGCCTTCCAGCCCTTAGGGAGGCCGGCGAACATGGTCTCACATTGTCCACTCCGAGCCAAAGCCTTTAGCTCCCACGACCTCTCCTACCCCCTCCCAACCTGAGCAGCGCTGGCCCCGCCCTCTCTGCCCCGGAAAAGCTCCAGGCCCCCCCCTGGACTCGGGGCTGTGCGCCCGCACCCTGCCCAGCAGGAGCCTGGGAGCGACGACCCCGCCCAGCCCCCTCCATGCCCCCTCCAGCCCTCGCTCGCGTAACCCCCTGCTGTCCTCCCTGCAGCCCATGACAGACCTGGACACAAAGATCCAAGAAAAGGCCATGAAGGTAGACATGGACATCTGTCGCCGGATCGACATCACGGCCAAGCTGTGCGATGTCGCGCAGCAACGGAACTCGGAAGACGTGTCCAAGATCTTCCAGGTGAATAGGGCCACCCTGCTCACCAGCCGCCACTCGCCCTGCCCCTGCTGCCACCGCCCCCTTCCAGAGTGCCCGGCCTCCACCCTGCATGGCCACGTCCTCTTCCCCTCCAGTCCTGCCCACCCCCCTGCCCCCAGAGCTAGCAATGGCCCCCACCCTGGCTTCCCAGGACAATGCAGAGTCAGGGACTCAGTGAATCAGTGACTCGTCGTCGGCTTGTCAGGCGAAATGTTTCATCCTGTGGCTGAGGAGGCCGCTCGCCCAGTAGGGGGCCATGACGGGCTCAGGGAGGGACAGGCCGAGCTGGGACTGGCACTCAGGTCTCTTGACCTGCTGGGGCTTGGTCCGCAGGACCGCGGGGTACCGTCTCCAAGGTCGAGAGCCCTGGCCAGGCTGTGGGAATGCCTGGCAGATGCGCCTCAGGATCCCCGAGAGGATCTGGTGGCCTCTGGTTTTCGTTCCCACCAAAGAGTCCCTCGGAGCGTACCCCCAACCCTCAAGGAACAAGTGTGTGTCCGGAGAGAAGGCGATGGGGCAGTAAGGCCTGGTGGGCTGCCCTCCGAGGGTGGGGGGGGCTAGTCCAGTGGCCCAAAGGGCACGTTGTCATTCTCCAAAGGCTGCTTCTTGAATTCTGGGTCGTGGTTTGGCTTTTGCTTGAGCCCAGGGCAGTCCAGCGCGTTGTCGCTTTAAGCGTGTGACCTTGGGTGTAGCAGGAGCCATCTGGGTTCGTCCACCTCCATGCCTTCTTGCTGCCCCTCTGCTGAGAAGCAGGGGTGACCATTCCAGGCTTTGTTTGGGCTGCTCGTGTCTTGTCTGCTTGGAGTGGAAGAGGCTTGGAGACCCTCGGACTGCCTGCCCATTGCCTTTGCATGTGAGCAGGAGGGCTCTGAAGCGTGGAGCCTTCTGGGCCTCTGTGTGGGATTCTCTCTCACTCTCTGACTCACGCTGAGACATCCCAGGGACTCTGCACTCCGGTCTGGCCCCTTCCTCTCCCCAGATCATGGGGCTGCTGCTCTGGTGAAGGGCTGAGCTGAGCTGGCCCACCCACCCGGGGAGGGAAGGATCCAGGCCGTCTGTCCTCCCTCCTGCATGCGTCCACCTCACGCTTCCTGCTAACGCCGCCTGCTTCTTAGAGGAGCTCTGCATCTTCCCCGGGCCGTGGCTGCCCCAGCCACGCTCCATCCATCCCTGTGGGATGCCGACTCCCTTCCCTGCCCACCCTCCCTCCCCAGCAGAGCTTCCCACTTACCTCCATCTCTTCCCTCCTGGGTCAGGTGGTCCCCAAAAAGAAAGAGCGCAAGGTGGCTTCAGACGACGACATCTCCGAGCAGGATGGGGAGGTGAACCGGTTCTCCGACGACGAGGTCGGCTCCATGAACATCACAGATGAGATGAAACGCATGTTTAACCAGCTGTGAGTATCTCCCTGGCCCTCGCGCCCGGGCCTCCACTCCCGTTCCCCAGGGGTGCAGACAGCTGGCCTGCTCTCAGTGCCTTGTCTGGCCAGCATGGGATTCTGGAAGAATTTGGATTTTTTTTTTTTTTTAAGATTTTATTTATTTGCCAGAGAGAGAGAGAGAGAGAGAGAGCACAAGAGCGTGAGCAGGCTTCCCGCTGAGCAAGGAGCCCAATGTGGGGCTTGATCCCAGGACCCCAGGATCAGACCTGAGCTAAAGGCAGATGCTTAACTGACTGAGCCACCCAAGAATTTGGATTTATTCTCAACATTCATAATTTGGGGAGTTTCACATTTTCAGAAGACGCTAGATGGTAGTACTGGGTTTTCTCAGCTCAAGCCTTACACTCCCACCAGTTGTCCCCGGGGTGGGATTACTGGGCTGTTTCGTGCACCAGGGCCCACCGTGCTGGCCGAGGCGGGCTCCTGACATCCACTGAGCGTCTTTCTGTCCAGCCCATATTCTCCACCTGGATCCATCTTTGGCTAACCCACGAGGCACCCTGACCTGGGGTGGGGGAGGGGAGAGGAGGGTGCAGCTGCAGGCCTTAGGCGACCTGCCTGAGGGCTCGGAGTCAGAGGGTTGGGCTGGGACAGGATGTCCAGCCCACACTTATTTCCTCCTGCCCCTCTGACTGCTCTTGCCTGCTCCCTCTCTAGAGCGCCTTGCAGTAGGGCACTCAAGTCCTGCGAACTCTGCTTTCCTCCCAGGGACTCTAGGTTTCTAACAGCAGGGCTACGATTGAGCTCTGGACTCTAGGGAGCTGTCACAGAACCCCACAGAACCCCTCCCCAGGGGCTCAAGTCTTTTAGGCGGTTGCCTCTGGCGTCACACTCGTTTCAGAAGCCAGGGCACAGTCTCCCCCGCTGCTTCCTGCGGGGCCCCGGGGCCGGCTTGGCGCTAGAGCCCAAAGGCCACTCAGTCCAGCCCCTTCACATTCATTCGGGGAAACTGAGGTTCAGAGGGGTGTGCCAGGAGCTGGAACAGAGCTGGGCCCCTGACCCACGGCTGAGTCCTCTGTCCCCAGCAAGCTGTCTTTGAGCTCAGAAGAGAGTCCCCCTGTGCCCTCTCAGCAGCCACCATCCCTGGCCTCGTCCCTTTGCCACTGAGCCAGGTGACTCTTAGGGAGGCAGGAGGCCAGCCTGAGCGGGGATGGGTGTGCGTGACACTTCCTGGCACTTGTCATTCCCTGGGAACAGAACTCAGGTGACGCTGTCTTGGGGGCCTGGTGCTGGAGCGTGACGAAGAGAGGCCCAGACTCCTGGTTCCGTCTTCCGACATTCCCTCCAAATGTCATATTCTCATCTTTTGGTGACAGTAGGGCCTTTGGAGGGGAGCCTTTGGTGGGATCCAGGTTTTTTGACTGTGGCGCTGAGCATTCCTGAGCCTGAGGCAGGACCGTCCACCCACACACCCAGGCTGGGTTCGTTCCAGTGAATTAAAGGGCTTTACTGAAGAAATGGCCCCCATTTGCAGAAAGTCCCCAAGCGATAGTTAGGCTGCCTGGGAATGGGGTGGGCTGAAAGGAACAGTTCCAAGAGCTGGGTCTGGGGGCTCCACCAGCTCAGCTACTGTTGTACAAAGGAGGTCCCATGCAAAATTGGGGTGCCTGGGGTGGACAGGCCTGAAGTAGGTTCAATATCCAGTTAGATTATCAGGTTATGATGTTGCCTGGGTTAAAAAATATATACCGCCTCTGATCGCCCCTCCACCCTTGCAGTGCTAGCTAAGGCCATGCTGACCCCACCCTGGGCAGGGCCCTGCACCCCAACCCCAGCATCTCCGCTGGCTATGGGCTGGGCTGAGACCCAAGCCAGAGGCTGCCTCCGGCCAGTTGCACTGAAGTCTCTGAATAATGTGCCCTGACCTGTTGCTTGGGCTTCAGACCAAGGAGAAGGAGAAGAATGTGCTACTTTCCCTGCACCATGGCCAGCTCCTCAGCCCTGCCCTCCCAATCTCCGGCCCCCTTTCTCTTGCCCATCTTCCTGTCCTTTCTGGCTCCCCATTCCTCGGCCGGGATTTCCTTCAGATCCCAGATGCTGGAAAGGAAGTGAAGTCAGCAGTCGAGTATGTGTTGTGGTGACGGTGGACCCCAGGGGCTAATCTGGAGCTAGTCCAGGCCAGCAGCGCCTTCCTCTGCAGCCCTGGCCCCACTCTGGTTCCTGGGCTCCCGGGGCCACCTACAGGCTCTGGCAGAAACCATTTTTCGGTGGGGGACTGGGCTCCAGGGTTGCTCTAGGCAGCTTTTAACCAGAAATTCTTTTTGGGCCCTGCCCAGTGCCCCCCGCCCCGCCTGGTCCATTGTGGGAAGGTAGGGAGCAGTGCCCTGGAGGATTGGGGTGGGGGTCACTGGCAGAGAGCCCTGGCACCCACATTCTTCTCTGTGGCTGATTCGATCAAATGATTAAAGTAAGCCCTGCAGACATCAGCCATCCCATCTGATCAACTTTCCCTTCAGCTGGGGGAAGCAGGCCATCTCCAGAAACCCCTCAGTCCCAGGCAAGCCCATATGGTCCCTTATACTACTTTTAGTCCCAGTGACTAGCAAAGCCCTGAAATTACTCAGGCTTTGAATCCCAGCCCGATTTCCAGCCTGTATTGGTCCAGAAGTCCACCTGATCCCTGTGCCCCTCAGTTTCCTCATCTGTAAAACGGGACTAAGAATCATGCTTGTCTCCTAGGAATGTTAGGCGGAGGGAATGCAGTGCAGTTTAACGTGTGCTTAGTGGCCAGTCCTGTGCCCACACATAATGGGTACTCCGTGTGTTTTGCTGGGGGAGGAACAGGCTGTAGGAGACATCTGGTTTTCCGCCCCAGGTTCTGTGACAGGCTAACTGTGTGACTTTGGACAAGTGGGTTATTCTTCTGAGCTGCAGTTTCCTCATCTATAAAATGGGCATGATATCAGCCTTTCTGAGTTGTGGAGAAGACCATAGAAATCGGTCTTGCAAAGTAGGGGCTCCAGAAATGAGCTGTTACATGAATGAAAACTGTCACCAGATTGCACTTGGGAGGAAAATATCTTTTTAGTCTCCACTGATTATTAAAGACAGGCCTCTTTACAAATAGATATTTTAAACTGTATAAGTAATATATCAATTTTTTTGCGTTTTACAAGAGCTGACCACCCCACGCCCACCCTGGCTGGATAAGGCGCACGTCCCCTTTGACTGGCACCCCTGTCTGTGTGGGATGGCCGCCTGGCAGGAGTGTATCCATCGGGTGCCCCTTTCTCCCCCCAATCCCGGCGTCTGGAGCCAGGCTCCTGGTCAGCCGTGCCTTCTGCTGTCATCCCACAGGCGGGAGACCTTTGATTTTGACGATGACTGTGACAGCCTGACGTGGGAAGAGAACGAAGACACGCTGCTGCTCTGGGAAGACTTCACCAACTGCAACCCAAGCATAGACCTGCAAGGCGAGGTGAGCCCCCAGCCCAGCCACCCAGAGGCCAGCCTGCCCTCCCTTGTCCCCACTTGTTCCCGCAGCCCACGCCACCCGGCTCATTGGTCGTCTTTGCTCTGTGTCCCCAGCAAGAGGAAAATCTGGGCAACTTGATCCATGAGACAGAATCCTTCTTCAAGACGAGAGACAAGGAGTACCAGGAAACGATTGGCCAGATCGAGGTGAGGGCCCGGGCTCTGGAGCCCCTGGTGAGGCTCCTGTGATGTGGGGTCCCGACTGCAGCCAAGGGGGATGGGGTGGGGGCGCTGGCAGGGTGGGGCGGGCACAAGACTGGAAGTCGGAGGCCTGTGGTTCCCTGCCTGGCACCGGGTGGGTCACACCCCTCCAAGGGCCGCGGTTTTCTCGGGTATAAAATAGATTACATGGAGGTGGTGATCCCTTTTTGTCCCAGAGAGAGTTTTTAAAGTTATTCAATGGAGATGGTGATCCCAAACAATGAGAGAAGACTTGAGTGACATCAAGTGATGCTAGGCTCTCAGGAAGCCTCCCTAGTACTCACAGGCCCTCTGTACGTGCCTAGAGGGGGCTAGGCGCCTCCAGCCTGCGCAGTGGGTATGGTGCATCCCGTTAGGCAGAGGAGGAGAGGAGGTGAGACTGACCAAGACCCAAGTGGCTGGCTCTGGGCCTCCAGCCGGGAAGCCGCCTGCAAGCTGGCCGTCTGTGCCCTAGAGCCTAAGCACGTGGCCACATCTTTCACTGAGAACAACTGCTGAAGAGAAGGCCCAAGCTTTCTCTGGGGGCTCCATCACTGGTAGAGGAGAAGGGTCAGAAACATAATGGAGACCTGAGAACTTTCCTAAGCAAGTCCGTCTAAAGCAGGGCAGGAGGCTGGGTGGCATGGAGTCGGGGAACCCGGTGCAGGCTGCCCCTCGGGTCACTGAGCAGCCATCCCCCTTTCCCTGGAAGCAGTTCTGAGACCAGGGTTCAGCATGTGGAGAGGGCAGGGTGTGGTGTCCCAGGGTGGCCTTGGTGCTGTCGAGATCCCACATCACAGGAGCCTCCCCAGGGGCTCCAGACCACGGAGGACGTGCAGAGGAAGTGGCCGAGGGTTCCAGAATGTGGATGACTTGCCTCACCTTTCTCCCGCCTTGGGGCCTTTCAGCTGGAGCTGGCCACGGCCAAGAGCGACATGAACCGGCACTTGCACGAGTACATGGAGATGTGCAGCATGAAACGCGGGCTAGACGTGCAGATGGAGACCTGCCGCCGGCTCATCAAAGGCTCCGCAGACAGGTACCGGCCCCTCCCCCTGTGCGTTCTGCGGCAGCGTCCTTGGCAGGGATTAGAGCTTGCTCATTTCATCTGCCTGGTCCGTCCGTCCACCTGTCTGCCCGTCCACCTGTCTACCACCCAGTCTTAGCCTCCCACTGGGTGCTGGATGACTTATGCATCTGATCTCACGTACCTCCCGCAGCAGCCCTGTCCCCACTGATTTGGCCGCTACTCGTCATGTCCAAGTCGTGCTCTGCGCCAGGCCGCGGGGACAGTGATGAACAGAACACAGCCCCTGCCCTCTTGGGGCTCATGCCCCACTTTCTGCCCAATGACCGGGCGGAGAAGGGATGCAGGGCACTGCTCTGCACACTGCTGATGGGGCTCCTAGTGTCCATGGGAAGCAATTTCCCTTCCTTTCCCGTCCCCCAACCGAGGGCCACTGGGTCTGTCCCCAGGAGACTGACATGCCACAGGGCCCTCATATTTGCCGGGGAATGCGAAAATGTAGACAGAGCCCCTGCTTTCAAGGAACACGTAGCCTTTTGGGAGAGAGACAGATATGCCA